>VZZY01003111.1:435315-456990 GCA_013400335.1 Eurystomus gularis
GAGCGGGCCGTGGGGGGCTGCCCGGGCAGGCAATGCCAGGGCAGAAGGGAAGGTTTCTCTGCCGTGAGGGTGAGGGGTCTCGCTGGGGTGGGAAATGCCAGGATTGGAGGGTCGGTCCGGGATGAGGGATGCTCGGAGGTGGGGGGGGTCTCTCTGGCGTGGGCAATGCTGGGAGTTGGGGGTCTGTCCGGATCAGTGACGGACAGAGGGGTCTCGCGTAGGAGAAGGGATGCCCGGAGCTGGAGGTGTCTCTGGGACGGGGAAGGGAGCGCTGTGCCACGGGATAAGAGGTGCCGGGGCTCGGGGTCTGTCTGCGGTGGGGGATGCGCGGAGCTGGGGGGACCCTCTGGACTAAGTGACACCAGAGCTTAGGGGTCTTTCTAGGATGAGTGATGCCAGGACAGGGGAGGGTCTCTCTGCGGTGAGTGACACCAGGACTCGCGGGTCTCGGTGAGGGATGGCACGGTGCCCACGGGGTCTGTCCCCGTGGGGTGAGGGATGCTCAGGCTCGGCAAGGGGGTGTCTCCAGGCTGGTCCGTGAGTGTGTGGAGACTCCAGCTGCTTCTGCAGGGCTGCAGCCTGTTCCCTCGTGGGTCTTATGTCCCGTTCCCCACCCCGTGCAGCCCCCAGCTGCCCCCAAACCTGTCCCAGAGGGCCCGGCTCGGGGCACCACGCTGTCTGCTTGTGCATCCCGCGTCCCTCCAGCTCCTCCACTCCTACTGCAACCATCGCAAAACGCTGCTTTGTTAGGGTTTTTTTTTTTCAGTATTACAGTGCTGCTTTTTTATCTCAATAGCCACCCATTGCAAACGAGTCCTATGTTGTTGTTGTTGTTTTCAGGCTTGAGATTTACTCTGGTCGCGAAAACATTTTTTTCCCCAAGACGTTATTTAACCCAAAGTGTTGCATCATTCCTAAGTAAAATTACTTTTTTTTTTTTTAGTGTTTGCTTTGGATTAATAGCCCGGCGCTTGCATTCCTTCGAGAGCTTACATGTCTTTTGTAACCATCGGAAGTTGTACGCACAGCAGCCGGTTGCTCCGTGGCTGTCCAGGCTCCCCATCCAAAAGAGTCCCTGGAACAGCTCGTAGGCATTTGTCTGGGTGTCAGATCAGTTCCCAAGACTGATAAATTTTCAGAGCAGAGAGTGTGAAGGAATTTTAAAATATTTTGAGAATTTCAAGTTCCTTTTACGTAGAAATATTTCCAGCAATGGAGGACCAGTTTATATAAGTCTGTTATTAGAGTTGTGGCTACACCTTTAAAGCATGATTAGTCCCTTAAATGAAGTAATTGTAAAGCACTGAATAATAGATCAAGGACAAGGCAGATTCAAAAAGTAAAAATAGATTAGAACTAGGAAATGTTACTTTATTAACTATTGCAATGCATTTCTCCCTAAACCACTTTGATGCATTTCTGGCTTCCAATGAACAGGCAAAACTCAGACCAGACCTGACGCAGGTGCTCCTGTCCCCATCCCCTCAGCCTGAAAGGTGCTTTTCCTTTGCAATTCAAGGACTTGATTCAAACCTGCCTCACTTCAGTGTTGGTTCATGTGCTGACTTCAGTTGCCTTTGGAGCTGGCATTTCACCTGGGACTTCTAAATTTTCCACAAAACTGTGTTGAAATGGGATGCTGAAGAGAGATGTTGTGGTCTGAGAAGTTTAGGAGCAACAGTATGAATGACACCTTGCAGATAAGGTGTGGGCAGGAGCATTTGGGTTGAATATTTTCAAAACTTGTCATACATTTTTAGAAAGGGAGCCTTAGAAGTTCTGCCAGATGTATATACGTGTGTGTGAGTTTTAAAACGAAATTGTTCAGCGCAGTGTTTCAGATACCCTTGGTTGCTAGGACATACTTAGACCTGCTTTGTGGCTGAGTGGTACTTCACTCCAGGACCAGTCCCACAGAGATGGATGGAGTTTGAGATAATACAACCGAGGGAAAAAAAGGAGGTGGGAGGAATAGCAGAGCCTGTGACTCCAGCTGAGCTGTGGATGCCAGCATGGTGAGGGCAGACAGAATCACTGGACCTGCAGGTTTTTGGAAACTAGGGCAAAATGAGACCTTTAGAGCGTCTTTTTTTTTTTGTCTTTTTTTTTTTCCTAAGAGAGAGGTTAGAAAGTAAACATTATCTACCTGGCAGGCTGTAGTGGTACTTTTATGGCCATATTAGTCTTATAAGTAAATACTCTGTGTGTTTGAGCTCACCTGCAGCTTTGTTGCGTGTGTGTCTAGGAGGAGTGCTAGCTGTTTGGGTTACACAAACTGTTTAATGGCTTGACCCTGACGCAACAGCTTTTTCCTAAATTACTGGCTGATCTGTAAATATGTATTTTGATCTGGCTTCTGCTGGTGGAACTAGTGTAATATTTACCCAGTGGAGTACAGTTTAATGGCATTTGTCATGTAAACCCCAAGACCTGTAAGCCTTTTTCCTCAAGTGAATGTTTGTTCTGATACACAGCCTCCCCCAGAGCCGTCACCATCTTTTACATACAGTTTTACAAGTTTATTTACTGCTGACCAGTGCCTTTGGTCTGTCGCTCCTGCCGCAGACATTAAGAGAGCAGTGAGCTGATTAAGCCTGTCTTTGGTGTATGATCAGAACCTTTACCTACTGGCATTTCTGATTAGGAGACTGGTTTTTGCATTAACTTCATTTCATAAAAAGTCTGATAAGCTTTTGGTTGACAAACAGGCAAAAGTTGTGTTGTAGCCTGTTTCCAAACCCTAACATGTCAATGGTTTGTTGTGGTTTCTGGTTTTTAAACATAGCCAGTAGTTTGCATTTTGGTTTGTGCTTTTCTAAGCTGTCTTGGGTAAGTGGCTGAAATATTTTCCCCCCCTCTTGCAGGGGGAATGCTACCACAGTAGCATTTTCTTGGATGTGGCTACTTTTGCAAAGCTTTTTTTCATTTACACATTTAAGACCTCTTTTTAGTTACATGGAATTCTAGATAACAACCACAGAATCCATAGTTAAACTTCTACTTTAGCTACTTCCAGTTGGACTTCTCTAATCAAACTATCATGCAGGCTTACATTTGCAAAGGCACTCAACCATAAGATATTATCATAAGAAACTAGAAGAAACAGTTACTTTAAAGTCTTTAAACTGATGGGTAATTTCCTGTCTCAGCTTCTCCATGAGACAGGATTCCGGACTGTTTGGTGTGCTCGGTCCTGAGGCTCAGATCTGGGGAAGCAGAGTGGCACATGCCACAGCCCATCAGTGCTCAGAAGCTGGGACTGTAAATCACTGACAGTCCTCGATTTGGCCCTGAGCAGCTCGGTACGTGGCCGTGGCTTTAACCATCCCGGGCTCAACCCTGAAACCTGTCAGGAGCCGGTACATTCAGGTTCATGGGAGATAAAAGTAGTGTGAATCAGCCTTAAATCTTATTATTCAGCCTTAATGAGCCATGGTAACTTGTGGGGTGTCAGAGGCAGCTCTTGCGCACCTGATCCGTCCTATTTGTGGAATATATTTATTATTCACTTTTATTATTCATTTTCTTTGCCTAACGGTGTAAATTGAACTCCAGGCCTGCGACCGAGACCAGCAGTGCGGAGGAGGGATGTGCTGTGCGGTGAGCCTCTGGATCCGCAGCCTGCGAATGTGCACGCCAATGGGAAATCTGGGAGAGGAGTGCCATCCCTTGAGTCACCGAGTGAGTACATCACAGGGGGAGGGGGGAACTGTGGGACCCGAGAAAAAAACCACGGATATACTGCGCTATATGTCACATTGGATAAGAACTATACGTGGAGCAAAGGCGGGGAAACATCCCGTGCGTTACAATACCCAGCTGTTTGCATCCGGATGGAAACAGAGCTGAAGGTACCTACGTAAGGAAATACATTACTGTCAGAATTATGCTGAAGAGCATCCGAGGATGAAAGCACTACACAATTCCCAGATTGTTTTCTTATTAGTTTGTTGTTGCTGTTTTGCTTTGTTTGATGATCCGAAACAGCTTTAGCAGTCCCAGAGCCCAACCCTGCCAATGCCTGTGCTGGCGAGCAGGAGTGTAGCAAATGCCACTGGCCTCAGTGGAACTGGACAAGATTCCATCACCAGCACAAAAACGTCACCAGCTGGTGTTGGGACGCCTGGTGCATCACTGCTGCACGGTCCCTGCCATCAAACAGCCATGTCCTGTTGGGCTCCAGAGGCTGAGAGCCACTGGTGCCTTCAAAAGCCATTGAGAAGGTGTTGGCACACACTTGTACTTGGGAAAACTCACCATGGGCTCTCTTTGAGTCTATTCTACCTGTCAATTTCAAATCTATATGTATGTATACATACATTCACACACATATATATAACACTAGTTACAAATTAGTGCATTATTATATGACACACTATATTATTATATTAACAAATACATTTATTTAAGGCTACGTGATTATGTACTATGAAAAAGGCTTTTTATTTATCAGTAACACCAAAGACTGAATGGGATGTTACCAAGGAGACCTGGTGGTCTTCAGAACCATCCTCAGGGAAGAACATGGCCCAAGAGTCACCACATGTGAAAGATATCAAGGCAATAAATTTTGATTATAAATGTGCAGCTAGTTAGGCAGCTGTTTGTCTCTCTCACTGTCTCATCCAATTCTTGGCTTCTCAGCTCAGTATCTACAGTTTGCTTTCTCAGTTTTAGGAAGTTCCAGGCTCTGTTCTGTTATAGTTAGATTTTTAAACCTTTGTCTCTGATATTGGGGACCGAATTCTCATTTTCACTATGTAATGTAGCAGGTTTTTCTCGTAAGGGCTCTTTACATTTACAGGAGTCTCAGGGTAAGACAAAATGTGTTCTAGGTCAGCGTTCCTTTTATGAGCTTACTGCTACTGGGCAATAATTTATACTGTCTGTATATTTTAAGCTAATCGCCTGCATAATTACAATCAAAAATGCCTGCCCACCCCAGACTTACAGGCATAGTCGCTGATGTTGATAAGCTTTATGAGGTTAATTTTACACTGAGATTGCTCACCCCACTGCTCTTCATTACAAACACAAGCAAACTGACCTACTCTGGTATGTGAAAACAGGTATTTTAAGGATGGAGAGTTTGCTCAATGGTTCCTCTCTCCTAAATCTTTGGGTGGAGGGCAGCTGGGAGACCAATTGCCCTGAGCACCAAAACCTTTCATTTGCCTGCAGGTCAGGTACGATGCAAGCATCACCATGGCCATGCCACCACCTCAGGGACCTCCAGAGGAGCCTGGAGGAGATGGCTGGCAGTTTGGATTCCGCCTTCTTGTTTCTTTCTCAGCACCTAGATGGAGTTGGCTGGATGCCGTTAACCATCTCAGTTGGCACTGCAGGAAGGGTTTGCAGGCAGGGCCAGGCAGGTGAGGTCTGGCAGGCCAGCAGACAGAACTGGAAGCTCAGAGGTGGCTTTGCCACCACTGTGCACCTTGCACATAACCCCCCTGTCTCTTCCGGGAGCTCCCTTATTTCCTTTTCACTTCCAAAATCCCATTGCTTCATGCTCATCAGAGCCCAGTGCTGGGCACACCATGTGGCAAAGCGTGCACCGGCGGTATTGCCAGCACCGGGCACGTGGGCTCTGCCCACACAGGCAGGAGCTGCACACCCCAGCAAAGCGCCCGTCCTGCAGTGCTCTCACCCGCTGCCTGTCCCCAGCTGGGTGCGTTATTAAAGCCACATCTTCAGCGTGGGAGTCCCGCTGAAAGGAACATTTCCTTTCAGCAAATGTAACATTTCGCATAAATCGCTTGAGCTGTCGGAGGGCTGAGAGGTGCCTCTGACTCAGCCTGAGGCGCTCAGATTTTAGCTTTTTCTGCAGTGCTGTGCGTGGGCACCTGAGAGGTGTGATTCCCATGGGGAGTCCCCAGCACCTATGGTTGGTGGCCTCTCTGCTCATGCCAGGGCAGAGGGGCCATGGTGGATGGCACAGGGAGGCCCACAGTGTCCCTTGCTCTGGGGCTGCTCTTCAGATGGTGCTAGGCAAGGGGCTGGTGCTGGCCCAGGACACTGCAGGCAATGTGAACCCCCCAGCTTCACCCCACACCTGGTGGAGTGTCACTGGGGTCAGGCAGGTCACTGAATCATAGAATGCTTTGAGTTGGAAGGGACGTTTAAAGGTCATCTAGTCCAACCCGCCCCCTGCAGCGAGCAGGGACATCTGCAACTAGAGCAGGTTGCTCAGAGCCCCGGCCAACCTCACCTGCAATGGTCGATGGGGCATCGACCACCTCTCTGGGCAACCTGGGCCAGGGTCTCACCACCCTCAGTGCAAAGAATTTCTTCCTTCTCTCTAGTCTGAATCTCCCCTCTTTTAGTTTGAAACCATCACCTGTTGTCCTGTCACAACAGATGCTGCTAAAATGTCCGTCTGCATCAGGTCCTTGGCATGACACACGGAGGAACTTGTGGGACTTTCTCCCTTTGACTTTCTTAAAGAGAAAATTTGCACACAAACACAAAACAATCTTGGAATATTCAAATCACAGTCTCAAAACACCCAGAAACCTGGAAATGAGGGAATCGGGGTTGCCTGCCCAGCTGGCAGCAGTGGCTCTGTACCTCTGTGCATCCCTGGCTGCATCCCGCTGGCTGCTCAGCGTGCACTGCTGGCTGGCAGTGCCGTGGCTCCCAGCCTTGCAGTTCTGCTCAGCTCCTGTGCTGCTGGAGGCACAGCTCCTGTAAAAGACAGAGCTTGTGATCCAGGTGTTAAAAAGTGCCCAGTGCCTGTGCAGATCGTGGCACAGCTGAATTTGTTTAATGTAGCCCGTATGTGCGCTCCCTGCAACATGGTGTGGCTGGAGGAGGGTGGGATGAAATGAGGAACCTCTGTCCCGTGGTGAAAAGGATCCTGCTCAATGGGAGCTCAGGCAAGATGACCTCTAGAGATCCCTCCCAGCCCGAATTACCACGGGATCCTGCGGTTCCTGCGTGCTGTGGCTGACAGGCTGCTCTGTGCCATATGACAACGCAGGAATCAGGGCGAGCAGCAACCCCTGTGGAGTAAGCACCACAAAATGTGATGCTAAGGGCCAGTGTAGTTTCACAACAGACTCCTTTATGAAACAGGAGTAAATGGAGAACATGTGTCACTGATGTAGATTTACACAGTAACATGGACCACTACGTTTTGCTCTTAACTGTGGCTTGACTGGGGCATGCAACGGGGTTGGCTTTGCCATCTGCTCTCCAGCTTCTGTGCTGCAGCTCGTGTGGATGTCATGCCATGGAGGAAAGTGGGTGAAATCCCCCATAGCCTCTCTATCCATCCAAATCCCTCCCCTAAAGCAGCACTGCCGCTGTGCTCCCTGTCCCTGACGTCTGTGCTCTCTGTCCCCAGGTTCCCTTCTCCGGGCGGCGGATGCACCACACCTGCCCGTGTCTCCCCGGCCTGACCTGCCTACGGACTTCTCCCAGCAAATTCAAATGTTTACTGGACTTCAGAAAAGAAGATGTCTTTTTTTAGCAGGAGCTGTTCTGCGCTAGAAAGAGCCACTTGATTGATTTTTTTTTTCTTGTTGTTGTGGCGAACAAGGTACTTGCCAGGGGAAACCCTTTTTCATACTTTCCTGCCTCATCAACATGAAAGCTGAAGGTGAGATACTGTGCTGTAATGGCCAGGGTTTTCAGAAGGGACTCACAGTGGCAGATGTTTTCATTTTGGGGCAAGCAAAATGACATCTGCTAAAGCAATGCTGCTTTCTGATGGTAGTAACTTAACAATTTCTGAACTGTCTTGTGGTCTTCATGGTTCCAGCTTAACCCCAGAATGAAAACATCCAAGATTATTGTCAGCTTTGGAAAATTCTGGACACATTTCTACACTTTGGAATGCCTGACTAGAACTGAGAATTGAATAATTGCGTAATGTGAAGTATACGACGGTTGCCAAAAAGCTGTATTTACATTCCATTCCATATCTTTATTAATATAACTGTATTTGTAAGTTAGGCACATCTCTAGGGTAAAAGTTTAATCAATAGATGTAGTTTTGACACTGGCAGGTGGAACCAAAGCATTTCGATATTCAACGCATTACAAGGTTTTGTTATTTTAGTATTCTGAGATGAGAAGTTCTTGTTACTTGAGTTGGTGTAAAACTACCTGATCATCTCAAACTATGTATTAAGATGTAGTTTATATTAAAAAAGGAACCCTGAAATTTATTGTAATGGGCTGCCTGACTTCTTGTATATGTATCAAATTTGCTGTGTAAAAATTCTGTATCAGAATAATGGCAGTATATGATTGATTTATTTTAATATTATAACATTATTTTGTCATTGTGGTTCTCCATTTTTTTTCAGTGTAATCTGTTACCACATACTCGTTTCGCCCAAGCTAGCAGAGCTCCTTATGGATAGCTTAGCAAAAGATTATATGCCTCTGGCTGCTTTTAGAGAAACTCAGCAGTTTACGGGGCATCAAGTCCTCAACCAAGCTGCAGTCTTAGACGATGGAGAAATGGTGTAGCTAATATGTGAGGCTTTTCTTGGCACATGCCTCAAAGGATCAACTTTAGCCCAGCAAACATAAAATTGGTGGGGCTTCTATGAAGTACTGTATAACTTCATATTTACTTGTCAGTCCCTGGAGCTGGAATTCCAATAGTTTGTGTGAGTTTCACACGTTTCTTGCTCTCAGACATGCAAACATACGCTGGGACTGGAAAAGTGAAGTCATTCATCTTTCAACAATCAGTGCTTTGGTGCTGCTGATGATGGGGGGAAGCGGGGGGCAGGTTGAGAGAAGTTAGCACCCTTGTATTAAGGCAAACACCTGTATTAGAGAAAATGAGAAGTGTCCCTGTGAATTAACCAGGTACCTTCCACTGGGCTCCACAGACTCCCTGAGGAGACAGAAAGGAACAATTGGACTTGTTACTTTGCCAGATCCTTGTGGATCCCGCACACGTTAGAAAAATAAATGTCTTGAGAAATAGGATTGCATCTCCTGGCTCAAGATAGCCCAAGGCCAAGGCTCCCACTCCAAAGCCTATATATATTGCTTCACTCTTTGCAGTGGCTGTAGAAGAGCGGTGCAAGTGGCAACAGACTCAGGTCCTGTAGAAAGAAAAAAAAAGGAGGTCTGAGGTGCCATCAAATGGTAATTTTACAAGTGGTTTGCATGAACGGGATCAGGTACAAAGTGCCTGTATTAGATCTGAAGCCTTAGAGGGGCCCAATGCTAACTCAAAGGGCTGGATTGTGCTGGTAAGAAACCAGCTCATTCCCACGTTAATGCAGTGACATGTGAGCACTGCAGAAATTCCTCTACCCTGGATTTAAAAACAAACCCCAAACCTGATCCTACCTCTGTCACTTAACAGCGGGGCTCCCCAAACACCCATACACCCACAGTCTGAATCTGCAGAGGACGAACACAGTGGGAGCCTGGAGATTGATTTTCTGTCCATGTCTATCAGTATATAATCAGCTTAATATAATCAGCTGGATTTTTGGGGCCAGTCTCTCCTCAGTGGTGTGCAGTGATAGGACAAGATGCAATGGGCACAAAATGGAAACCAGGAGGTTCCATCTCAACATGAGGAAAAACTTCTCTGCTGTGAGGGTGGCAGAGCCTGGCCCAGGCTGCCCAGAGAGGTTGTGGAGTCTCCTTCTCTGGAGAGATTCCAAACCCACCTGGACACAATCTTGGGCAACCAGCTCTGGAAGACCGTGCTTTAGCAGCGGGGTTGGGCAAGGTGATCTCTAGACATCCCTTCCCACCTCCACCATCTGTGACTCTGTGTGACTTCAATTTACTCTCAAAGGGAAAAACAAGAAGGAAAACAGAAGCAGCCCAAATGTGTATGTGTCCCATCTCTCACTCCATTCATTTTTACCAAAGCACATTGTCACGGTGCTCAAAATGATGAACCATAACAGGAAACACCAGCCTTACTTCTCATCTCCCACTGGCATAAATCACCTGTGACTCCAGTGAAGGTAATAATCCTGGTTTATATCACTGTAAATGAGTGGACAATTACATCTGCTGTCTGCCTTAGACCTGCCAAACTGAACTCCTAGGAGAGTTTATCAGGCAAGAGCAGAGCAACTTTGTAGTTGTAATTTGTGTCAATTAACTTGTGGGATTAGGTATTTATCTGGGTAATGAGAACAGCTCCAATTACATGAGTTCAAAGGTCACACCATCTATAGAAGGCTGAAGTTCTCGTGTCCTGCAAATGCTCCTGGACAGGGCTTCAGGAAGGTACCACTGAGAGATCTGTTATCCTGTACTTGCCCTCAAGGGGCTTCTCCACACCTTCCCTGCTGCCACCGGAGAGCAGCTGCTGACACAGAAGAGCTAAAGGCAAAACCTCATTGTCCTACATCCCCATTATATTCACTTGGCAATCATTATTACAATTCCCCTTTTAGTAATTTAATTCTCATTAATTGACACGCACAATGAAGGTTAGTTGATTTGAGAGATCATTTTGGAAGGATGATTAAGCTCTTGCATCCTGATTCTTTCATAAACCCTATCCTAATCAGTTATATTTTCTCCCATCCTAGGGGAGGTTTCCTAACCCAAGCACACCTGCAAAGTCCCTTTCATTTCTTTCTGCAGTGGAAGGTGGGGGGGGGAAGACCTTTACCTTTGCTTTACAGTGATAATAGATAAACCAGCGACCACCAAGAAGTACTTCAAACCATAAAAGGCCACACATGTCCCTCTGTATTTCTCTTGAGCCAGCTTTTGACTCGAGAGGCCCAGGAAACCTGCCTTGATGTGAATGATGGAAAAGGTGTCCAGCCTCGAGCCAGCTCTACCAGAAAAGGTTTTTGCAGCCCCTGTGCTGCGCGGTTTGCCTCAGCATCACCCTGGCAATAATCCCAGGCCAGGAACAGCTGCCTTGCCTGCCTGGGAGGAAGGGAAGGGGGCAGGCCCTTGCAAGAGAAATCAGGTGAGAAAAGAGAACAAAACTTGTGCAGCCGTGGAAACACCTTTGTGAAAGGGAGAAGACTCATTCTCCCGTGCATGCAGCTTGTTAAGAGAGAGAGTGGTTTAAACACTTTATTCGCTCCACTTAGGAGATCTGTGCCAACATTTGGTTTAATTTTATTAATATTGGAGTACTATTATTAATTATTAATAGCAATGTGCGCATTAATTTTTAATATTATATTAATATTTATATTGCAGATATGCTATAGAATAACGATGATATCACACCAAACTGTAGAACTTCCCGTGTTTATTATCAGATATTGGGTTAGCAGAGAGCCATTTCAGGAAAGGACACCACCACATATAATGAGTTGCTGCCTTAATTTGATTACATGCTTATTAGGAAAGGTGAAGCAAGGTGTTTTGAGTTTGCAGGTGCACAGCTGGCTGAGCAAGAATGCACTTGTAAGCCTGGGGGTCTGGAGGGAAAGCTCTGCTGCTGAGCAGGATAAAACCCAGCTGAAGCTCAGCCTCATCTGCATCCTCCTGCCCACAATTCCCCCCTGTGAAATTTGGTCACTTTATAAAAAAAAAAAAAAAAGAGGTATCAAGTATTTGAGTGAAGGGGGTGGCACAAAATAAATTCTCCTGATTTTGGGGCAAGTGGGGCTTGGATCTGCATGGGTGCTTAGCTAGAAGACAGGTCACCCTAGCCAAAACCCTGGTTTTATAAGAAGAGTAGCTGAAGAGAGGTCAAGTCAGTCAATATGGCAGATTGTGTTGGTGGGAGAGAGGAGAAGATGGAGCAACACATAGTTTAATGGAGAGTTCTAAGGTAAGAAACAGAATTAAGGTTGTTTTATATAGATGTGTTGTAAACTCTAGACTTCTATTTGCCTCAAAACTCCAGAAAGTTTTATAGCATGCTTTGTTAAGAAGTACTTTGCTGATTTGCTTTTGCAGATTTGCCTTATCAGCAGGATGCACTGTAATAATGTGCGGTAACAGCAAGTATGACCACAGACTGAGGTACTTGCTGATGCCTCTCCCTGCCCCAGTAGCTCTCTGATTTGTTATTACTGCACAGATGGATATTCAAAAGAAACAGAAGGTGCTAAGAATCCCTTGATTTAAACAAGATGTCTCAGGAATTTGATCTTGACAATGTGTAACATGTTTTCCAGAAGGAATTAGAAAATTGCAGGAAGAGAAAAGACTGTGCAAATACAAGAGCATTTTTAACAATAGCAAAATCAATGTGCCTTTCTAGGTTCCATACATATGAAATGCCAAACCAGCATGGGTACAGCTGTTAGGCTAATCAATAATTCTGAGCACAGGAATGGAGATGAGTTTAATGCACATCAAACATACAGCAGATCACCTATCATTTTTCAAGGAGAGTCCTGAGGGCGTGCAGACTCAGCCCAATGCAGCAGGATACATCTCAATGCTTTGGCGGGGCAGGTTCTCCTGTATGATCCAGCCACCTCAGAGGACGGTGGTAGCCTTTGAGCCACACTGCCCAGTCATGAGGGCTGAGAAAGGCTGAATGTGAAGGGCTGAAGCCAAGCCAGGCTGGTGCACTGAAGGGAAGGTGGATGGCAGCATGTTTCATGGCAAGGAATACAGCACAGGGTATCAGCAAAGTGTGCAGGAAAGGAGGGATGAGCAACATAACCATACAGCACACATGTAAACACCCCCATGGCAGGGGTTTCCTAAAGGTCTGTGTGTAAGACATCTTAGTACTGAGCAGAAAAAGAATGCATGCACCATGTAAAAACGATAGAAAGTCTTCTCTGCAGACCCCAATTTGCCTGAGAAACTAAGTACATGTTAATCGTGTACCATGAGTGCCCAGAGCATTCTAGATCAATGCTCCTTTGTACCATGGCATCAGATATCAGCGTGTTGCAGGCACAGCCCCGTCCCCAGGAGGTTACGAATCTCATAGCCTAAATAAAGCATGTGTCTGCACTGTACACAGCGTGTACCCATGCCGCTGCAGCCAGAGCTGTCCTGGGATGGATAACTGACACTACAGGCGGCATGAGAAGGATAGGCTGTAGCTGTGTCTCTGCCAGCACCCCACAGGTGGGACCACAGAGACCCCCGTGGGGCTCTGCATTGCACCGTGCGGGCAGCGCATCTCTTCCCAGGCTGGGAATTCCACCCAGGCCTCCAGAAACCCAGCGCTGTGCCTCTGCCACAGCATCGCAACACGTGGAAGGGATTAAGTCTGGTTTTAAATGTAATGCAGCTTTGTAAATCCCAAGGCTGTAATGCGGTTCAGAAGCAGCCTGAAAACATGGTCTGGTGGCAGCCAAGCGAGTCGGGCTGAGCTTTATTTATTTACTTTTTCTCTTGTACATGTGAGTGTACTTATGTCACTTCATGCAGATGTTTGTGGGCTCTTTCAGCGCAAACAGGCAGCTGCAGCTCTTGCTGCAAAGAGTTTACAAACCAGCAAAGCTGCTATTAATTTCAGGGGGTGTGAAGCTGGGCCCACCCTTTATTTACTCCTCTAGGCTATGCTAGCCCCCAGGCAGGAGAGCACATCTCTAAGAGCTTTCATGGGACCTGCCAGAAAGGCCAGCTCAAGGAGAGGCACTGGGGAGGCAGCTGCAAGCATGCTTGCTCTTTCCAAAAATTTCACTGCATCCTGTCAAATTAGTAGATTTTTTTTCTCCCCAGTTTCTGGGTGAAACTTTGACAGGAGTGTCCCCAACCCCTTCAAATTAAATAGCTAAACTTCCTGACTGCAGGGGTGTCATCATTTCAGCTCCCTCTCCGCCCTGGTTTCATTAAGCTCCCCCAAGTCTCTAACAAACCTTTTACACATTGCAACAGTGCCTTCAACTATTTGGATTTGGTTTACATTAGCACTTAGGCTCAGACAGATATTGCACCAACAGCAAGTAAGAAAATGTCTGTCTGGCTGAGAGTTTAGGATCTATCAGGGAGGAAAATGAGCGCTGAGACCTCAGTCCCCACCAGCAGCAGGTCCTGCAGGGCCCGGCTTCTGCAGCATCCTTCATTGTGCTGACAGAAAGCACTCTGGTGATGCTCAGCCTAAACGTGTCCCTCCTTGATGTCACACCATGGCTTCAGGCTTTACCTCTGCCTGCAATTCTGCTGGCTCCTTGGCTCGGGTGCCCACGTTCTTCCCCTTTAGTCACACTGCAGCTTGGCTGAACATATTGCTCGTTCATCCGCCTTCCTCCACACCCAGATGTCTTCTGTGGCAGTGCTGGAGCTCGCTTCCCAGGGCAGCGTGGCCCCATGGGCACCCAGAGCTGGTCCCTCTGCCCCAGGGCCACTGCAGCCCCATGGCACCCAGGGGGCTGTCCCCTCTCCTCCCTCACCCTCCGTGCAGCTCTGGGGGACCTGCTGGGTAGCGTGAGTGTGCAAGGCCTAATGAGGGAGGAAAAGAAAAGGAAAAAGCCCAGTTGATTTACTCAACTATCAAGCTACCCAACAGTTTCCTTTCCATCACCCTCCTGCGAGCAGACGGTGACAGATGGGGACAGATTGAGCGGTTCGATGGAGTGAGGAAATATTCCACTAAATCATCCTTCTTTCTCTCACTGTCACAAAGCACCCAGACTTCGGCCCCTCCTTCTGAATTGTCCTGTGTTTCCCTCTGGATTTTTTTTTTTTTAATGACAAAGCCATTTTAGGTCTACCTCTGCTAAAACTTCCGAGACAAGCAAGCACTGGTATTTATAAGCTACGATAAAATAGGTGTGGTAAAACAGTTAGCAGAAGTGAGGGGTGAATCACGGTGAGACAGAGCGGGTTCTGGTGCTGTTTACTGGTGTTTCTGATTGCTTTTTCTCCCTGCACGCTTGGGCCAAGCCCCAGACCCCGGTGCAGGGACCCCGGCTGGGCAGGCAGCGGGCTCCCGGGTAGGTGTGCCGTGGGCAGGCGCAGGCTCACGCTGCATGTCTCACAGATGGAGGATCCATTTTTTTTCCCTGGGTGATTTGTTCCAATGGTTAATCATCCTCGCACAAAACCAGGATTATTTTGTTGTTGTTGTTGTTTTTAATGACACACCAGTAAATAACATTCAGAAACTTTAGGACAGGCTTTCTATTCACTGGGTGATTTCTTGATTTCTATTAGCGTGGCGATGACTGCCTGAAATTAATTGGGACTTCACAGCTCCCCTGTGCCCTTGCAAGACTAGCTTTGAACTTGAAAGCCTCCTACACAAAGTGCTTTGCGCTATCAACCTGGTCATGGTAGAGGTGAAAAATGTGGCACTGAAGAAAGTGGCTTTCCGATAAATACATCCACAGTACAACCATGCATGACTCACAAGATCAAAGAAAGAGTGCAAGTACTGAGGTCATTAAACATGAATAGAAATACAGAAATGCAACAGCTTGCATTAAAGGCTTAGCTTGACTTTAAAGTTAAGTGATGAAAGCTTATGTAGTCAGCGATTGTTCACTAGTGATAATGTTCTGCGCTTGCCATCAGTAGTTCTGTGCTTGACAAAGGTGAATAAGAATAATTAATCATTTTTCAGATAAAGTACCAAGGTGTGGGGCAGTTAATGACTTGTACCAAGTGAAAATAGGCTCAGAGATGCTCAGCATCATCAGCTCTGGGGTAAGTCAGAGCACCACAGATGTCAGGCCTGTTGGAAAATCAGCTCTTGGTCACCAGTACCACAACTGATGGATGAGTAAGGATTTACTCCACACAAGGTCCTTCATGAGTGACATGGCATCAGAGGTCACCAGCACAAAGGGAGGTTTGGGGTGAGACTTCTATCGGCACAGCCCCAGCCCAGCACGACTCTGCACCAGCTTTTAAGAGCCCATCTTCACTGACACTCTATCTCTGATGGCTTCACTTCTTTGAGATGTTGTACACTTTGTAACATTCTGAAGCTTAAGAACACCATGGCATGGGAGATGCTTCCTGGTATCACAACAGAGTTAATTGTAGTCTGTGCGGTGTTTTGAGCAACCATAAAGGATGCTGTGCTAAAATTGAGAATTTTAGGGGACCTCTATTAGAAAACATCCCCCCTGCCATGTTTCAAATACTTTTTTTTTTCTTTAATGCAAACTACCTAATAAGGTTTCTAGGGTATGCTGATACTGCACAGAATCATCTAATCTGCAGCCTAAGTTAATGAAGTGCCTTGAGATACTTAACATCACATCCTGCCAATATATGTCTGTAACTCTGTCCGGAGCCGCTTCTCTTGGAGGGCTGGGGAGGTTGTTGGCAATTCTGAGCAAGTGCAGGTGCTACATAGGAGCAAGGTGACGTTGCTTAACCATGTGGGGCAAGCGGCAGAGGTCTAGCCAAACTCCACGCATCCCTTGATGGGAAGGGAAGGAAAATGCCAGCTTTGCTCTCCTCTGAGCTCAGCATGACATGTCCCAGGGCAGTCCTGCAGCATATGGCAGTGGAGGTGTAGCTGTATCACATCCAGGTAGAGCCCCAGGAAAGAATTGTTACTATCAGACTAAGCCAAATTCCTGCCCCTTTCCTGGAGGCTGCTGGCTTCACACCACTCTGGGAGGCAGCTCTGTCTCCCCTGGGGCAGATCTAGTACTGGAAAAGCAAATGATGGCAGCTTGTGGGCTATGCCTCCCCCTGCTCATCCTCCACCTCCAGCATGACCACTGAAGGAGATCTTTACCCAATAAGATAATTTAGCTGGGGCCAATTATTTCAGCCCCTTTCCTAGGAAACACTTTCCAAATCTCAGAGCAGAGCTAGAAGCACCCCACAGCAGTCCAAGCGTCCTGCACTGTAAATCGCCATAGCCACCACTCGTTAAATGTAGTTTTTTTTTTTTCAAGCCGGTCTGAGATTTAAGTTTATGCTAAAAAACTTCCACTGACTTCAAGATTTGGACTAGGAATGTTTGCAAGGAATGTGTTAAATACCTGGTGAGTGAGCAAAGATGCCAGCAGCAATTTTTCCAGAGCAGCTCTCAGTGCAACTGCAATTGGTCACCACAGATATGCAAAAGCAAGCGTGCTGTGACCTCTGAGCCAGACTGTGGAGAATCTCTGGGGAGATGATGCTGGTATTTCCTGTGATACCCAGCACCCGTGTTGCCCAGAGTATGGAAAATTATCACACATCTGCCTGGAGGGGTATAGAGAAGATTCAATCTATATTCTGGTCAAGCACAGGTAGATGGAAGAGCTGGGAGAGCCCTGCTGCCATGCAGCTGAGCAAACCCTCCAAGTACTTTGTGTTTTGGTCCGTGGGGATGGGGAGAGGGGTTCAGATCATCTAAGTTTTTGCAAGTGAGCCCAGGACTTGCACAACAAGCTGCAATAGCTTCTCACATGGACATGGGAAGTAATTATGAACACCCAGCTCTCACTGAGTCTTGGCCATTAGCACTTCTGAGCAAGACCAGCAGTGCTCTGCTTTTTTTTGCTGGGCAGCTCTGGCTATGGAAGCTTACAGCCATACCTCAGAGGTCCCAACAGCATCAGTGATGGCTCCCTATGCTGAGTCCATTCTCCCTAACGTTATTTCCCTAATTTTATCTAGAGCAGGTTTTCATCCTCTGACACCCCTCCTCTGATCTTGGTCAAAGCATTCAATCTCTGTGACCCACTCAGAAGTCCTGAGACAGTCCTGGAAGTTCCGTGCAAGTAAAAGGCACAGTATACTGATAGTCTTTTAAAACTTTTTTGTATTCTTTTGCTGTAGCAAGGCCAGGTCTGGTTGCCACTAATGGTGACAGCAAAAGCATCCGTTATCTTCAGTGCATTAAGAACCACAGTCACTCATCTAGCAAGGGCATTGCTGAGATGGAGCACGCCTTGGGGTTGGACTAGATGACCTTTAAAGGTCCCTTCCAACCCAAAACACTCTATGATTCTATGCACAGAGACTGGCATTCAATACAGCAGTGCGGCTTGATAAGCTACGTCTAAATGAAACCATCAGGCCACCCAGAGGTGATTTTTTTTTTTCTTTTCTTTTTTTCAGCCCCCGCATATACAGTTGACTATACAACTTGTGCTGAATTTTTCTAGAAGTGAAAAATCTGGTCCTTGCAGCTTTTAAGGAGGTTTTAAAATAACTATTCCTCCATCTCTGTGGCTTAAATAGAATCATAACCATACTACTTATAGCCTGGGAGAGAGAGAGGATGCCAAAATATCAGGCATTTTTAATAGAGTAAGAGAAAGAAAACATTGGCTTGGGTACCAGCAGGATTAGGAAAAAGAAGGCAAGATTTGAGTTAGAGATCACAGTTCTAGACTTCTACATAGGAAGCTTCTTAAGTTTTAAGGAAATACAGAATCATAGAATGGTTTGGGTTGGAGGGGACCTTAAGATCATCTAGTTCCAAACCTCTGCCATGGGCAGGGACACCTCCCACTGGACCATGTTGCTCAGACCCCATTCAACCTAGTCTTGAACACATCCAGTGTTGGGGAATATGATCCTGCAAAAGTTGGGACCCTGCTGAAATTCAGATCTAGCAGTAAAACAGGCACATAAGGTATACTCTGAACACAGTTTGCAACAACAGCACCAATGCCTTGCCCCTAAGTGTCTGTAACACAACTCTACCTCCTTGCTCTCTGGGATTCGCTAAGCTATTATCTGGCATGCCAGGATGAAAATATAATTAGCACCAATAACCAACTTCTGCTGTGATATGAAGTTCCTGACAGCTTTCCTTCCGTACCCAGATGCATTTTCAAACAGCTTTAGAAATGATCATTAAGTCCCACTTAATTTCCAAAATATTCCATCCATGGTTGTGTTTCTTAGCCCAACTCTGGCAGTACCAGTACAGCTCCATCTTCCTCCTGCCTACCTTCTCTGCAGCTATACCAAAATCTCAAATTTCAAACTTCTTAGGCACTTCAAGAAGTGCTGCCACTCTGGTATTCCAATCTGGAGTGGCGGGTAGAAAGCAAGACATCAAAGCAAACCAGAAGCCCCACCTCACTTCATTCCCTGCCTAAATCTGAAGCTGCCACCTTAGCCTTCTGATCTGTGACACACATGTCTTCTGTGCTCACTTCACAGTCAGGACAACTGTTTCTCAGTCGATGTCTAACAACTTTAGACTACTCTCTAGAGAAATACTCTTAGCATAGACGCAGATTTCTTCACGGAAATTGAGCTTCTCTCTGTCATTTTGTGTGCAACCTGCTCCCGCGCACGGTGATGACGGGTGTTTGTTAAATGTTACAGGATACATCTGAAAAAGCACGTCAGGGACAGCTTCCTCCAAGGTAGCTAAAAAGCTGTGTCAGGATCCTGCCATCAGGCTGCTGCTTAAAATACTTTCAGAGAAGTTTTTGTAGAACAATAAAGCAAGTTAAAATGCCATGCTTAATAGATGTAAATTACCTGTTAAAAATATAGTTTACAAATGAGTACGGTATTAACCAAGCCACCATGTTAAACTGCTTTGCCAACTAAAATCACCCATCAACAATTACACACTCTTTTCTATCACTGACAGAGGAGCCATTAGCTAAAACAGAAATTCGGTTTCAGCAGACACAGAGAATTGTGCTATTTAAACCTGTCACCCATCATGAACTTAAGTCTTCTTAAAAATAGCTTTAGTCACTTTTATTGGTATAAACACCTAAATTGAGATCTAACAGCAAATAAGGATTGTGCTTGTCCATAATAACCTCAGCTGTGAAATCTACTCAGACACAAGACATACAACCTTCCACATACACAAGTTATTTGTCAGCAAAGCAGAATGCTGCCATTCTGAAACAATTACATACAGTAAAGGTTTTCAATATTTTATTAAAGAAAACAGTCAAAATGTACAAGTATTACCCAGGTTTGTAGATAACTTCCTATAAAGGCAGTAAAATATGAATTTCAATCTAGGTTTTAAAAACTGCTATAGTTGATTATTTTTTAAAGTTGGTATTTTAAAATCACGTTTCACAAATAGTTCTGAAATATTACCAAATGAATAGTGCAACAAGAAAATTGAAATTAGTTCTACACTGTTTGCATGTCAAGCAAAAGTTATAAGTAACTGCTTCAAATACTCAAACCATTTGAGAATGAATGAACCCAAAAACTGACTTCTGACCACATTAGGAATGTCCTCTTCTTGTTCTTCACTTAAAATCAAATAATAATAAAACAACACCTTTTGAGGTCATCAAAAATAACTTTAGTATAAAATTGTCTTGGCCCTTATCAAATATTACATGAGTAAAATTGTTAAGCCTTTATCAAAACAGACAGGAATAGGGAAACAAAAAAAGATGTCATGGCCTTAATCCGTATCTGTTGGAATCATGTCTAGAAACGTTAGAAGCAAGACCAGAAACTTGGAGCCCTGTTTTGTTTTTAAAAACCACACAATCACAAAGAAAAAACAGCTTCTTACTGCCTAAGGTTTGGGGGTGTTCTGCTCAAGTACCTGTTCCCATAGACAGCAACCTTTTATGTTCTGAAGAGAGCATACGCAAAATATAGAAAAATAAATAAAATAGCTTCTTACAGCCTAAGGTTTGGGTGCTGGGTGGTGGTTTAGTATGTCCCCCACAGGTCACACTCTCTTGAGATCATATGCAGAAACATGGAAAATTATATCCATCTTTCTTTTTTTTTTTTTGAAAGAGAAAAGCCCCCCTACATCCCAAAGCTCTTGAGATCGCAAAGGATGGTGCCCTGGGTGCTCTGGATGCTCTGGCAGCATGGGAAGTGGGCTCGGAGACAGACCCTGAGCTCCTTGTTGAAGATGAAGCAGAGGATGGGGTTGACCCCTGCCTGGGCAAATGTCATCCAGACAGAGGTGGTCAGGTAGACCTGGGGGATGGAGCTGGCCTTAATGAAGACCCGCAGGTAGCAGGCCACAATGTAGGGGGACCACAGGAGCAGGAAGAGCAAGGTGATCATGTAGAACATCTTGCAGAGCCTTTTCTCCATCTTAAACTCCTCGAGCACCAGCAGCCTCTTGATCTGGCTGTGGGTGGCCTGCCTTATGCCCACGAGGGTGGGCGGCGTGGGCCCCCTGCCAAAGCCAGCCGTCCAGTTCGCAGCTGCTTGGCCGGTGGCTCCCGGCCCGTGGAAAGTCCAGTTCTGGCTGATGGCCGGTACCAGCTGGGCCGGCTTCATCTTGCGGTGGCCGTGGATGAAGAAGAGCAGCTTGATGTAGACCAGGTGGGTGGCGGCGATGACGGCCGCCAGCATGAGCATGAAGCCCAGCGTGTCGTTGGCCTTGACGTAGCGGTGCTCGAAGATGCACTGCTCCTCCTCCCGGATGAACTTGTAGGTGCCCACGTCGAAGACGGGGGGAAAGGCCATGGCCATGGAGAGGGTCCACACCATGCACACCACGGCCAGGCAGGTCCAGCCCGTCATGCGCTTGGCGTAGAAGCGGTGGTGGGCGATGGCCATGTAGCGCGTGACCCCCACGCAGAAGAGCAGGAAGGCGGCGTGGAAGCAGAAGAGCACGGCCAGGAAGGCCAGCACCTTGCAGCTGAGGGGCCCGTGGGGCCAGGCGGCCCCGCTGCGCACCGACAGCATGACGAAGGGGAAGCAGGCCAGCGAGCGGAGCCCGTCGGCCAGGCAGAGGTCCAGCAGCAGGTAGTACGGGGCGCGGTGCAGGTGCCGGTCCTTGAGGATGAGCCAGGCGAAGAGCACGTTGCCCGCCAAGCTCACGCAGAGGATCAAGCCCAGGGTGGCCAGCTTCAGCCCGGAGGCGCTCAGCAGGCCGCCGGCGCTGGGCAGGTGCGGGCTGCTGCTGCTCCCCAGCTCGCTGCT
>VZZY01003112.1:2649-237992 GCA_013400335.1 Eurystomus gularis
CCTGGCAACAGGTCGGCCTGGCCCGGCTGCCCGGGAGCGGGGAGGCCCGGGGCGGCCTGTGCTCTGTGTGTAGCAGTGACATACGTGTGTTACTGTATGTTATAGCTTACTGCCTTTATTTTCCAGCGTGCTGCCCCGGCAGCCTCTCTGCAGGGCCTGCTGCCCTACCCAGCGAGGTTCGTACCGGAGCAGGCTTCCTCCTACCGGGAAGGGCAGCCCTTTATCTGTAACGTGGTGCCGCGTCACTCCCGCGTGATTACGATGTCACGCAGCTGCTCGGCTCTTCTGTGCGAGGTTCGCTTTCTGTTCCGTGCATACGTCGGTTTAGGGAGAGTTTGGGAAAATACTTAAAAGCAGAAGTTGAGGTGTTGCTGGTTGCGTACGGGAGTATCTAGAACAGCAGTGCGCCAGCGTGGAGTAAGGCCTTGCTTTACCATGTTGTTTTGTCTTCTAACAAATAAAACTACCAAAGCACTGCTCAAGTTGAGGATTTGGCCCAATATATTCTTATTGTTGCCTAAAGCTATAGGTGGCTTATAAATGGATATTAGAAATTGGCGTTTACCAGGTGGAACTTTGCTTTCCTGGAGAGGTCTAGCTGTGCATTTGCAAGCAGTGCTTGATAGGCACTAACGACCTGTCAGACTGAAGATAAGAAGTGGGTTGTCAGCTTATGTTTTTCAGTGTTCTGATGAGCTTCTTGCTTGTTTTACAACGGTCATTAAAAGTGGCCTTTTCAGAGAAGCATGCCTACAGCTGTATGTTGATGTTGCCAGCTCTGTGCTGGCTTACAGAACAGCAGGGTTTGAAGCAGGAGGTGCAGCTCTGTCTGCAGCACCGAGAGTTGTTAACGCACAACTGTTGGCCAAGTAGTACGGGTTAATTTGCAGTAATTACCGGTAACAGTTTCTGCTTCGTATCATTACTGTAGTCAGCATTTCAAGCCTTCTTTCAAGCTTCAGAGCAGTATGCTGCAGTGGGGCTCTCACTCAGTGTATGAGTGGTACTGCGAAGGGAGCGCACTCCTGAGTGCTTGCTGGGTTTGCAGCAGTGTGGCAGAGGCCTCGCTCGCTGCCCCAGGTGTCTTCTAAAGGACCTCAACAGAGCGTGACTTCAGGTTCAACTCAGTTTCTAAATCAAATTTATTGCAGCAGATTTAATAAGTCTGAGTTCTTGTGCAGTTTTTGGTCTAGTTTGGTAATGAGCTTAAAAGGAGAACTAAAATACATCTCTTCCTCTTCTTCTGCAGTTTCTGCATCCTTTAACTTACGCTGGTCTGTTTAACTTCTCCTAAACTTCTCTTTCTGGTGCTGGTTGTTCAGGTCATTATCTCGCTCTGCTGTAATGTCATCTCTGTCTGTGCCTTTCTGTGCATGCTGCCTGTCAGCATGCTCTGGAGCGCTTTAAGTAGTGGAGAGATTAAATTTCTTCAGAGGTGGAAGAAGGAGAAAAACCTGCCTATTCACTAGCAGGATTCTGGGTCAGGCTAATTGAGGCCTTGCAGAAGGACAGGATTCTGAGGAGTAATTAAGGAGCTGTGAAAAGGAGAAGGGCTAGGGATACTTTTCTGGTGGAAAACAAGCCCTCTTTTTTTCCAGAGGACTTCTGAAACTAAGAGGCTGACTTTTTATTGGACTGCTAGGAAAGACAGCTGGTTATCTGCTGGCTTGCTGGGAAGCGAGTTCCCCTCAGGACAGATTAAGGGACTGCTCATTTATTCTCGGTTCAAGATGTCAGTCATCAGCTGATGTAACTGTAACAAATTGCATTTTTCTTTTTATATGCAGTTGTTTGGTGTTTTCTCCTCTCTGACTTCAGGCCATTTTATAAGAAATTACGTAATTTTGATGCAAAGTCACTTGAATCCATAATTTAAGTGAAAATAAAATTATTTTTATATGTAAAAGTCTGGCTTTGATGGAAATACTTTCATATAGTTGAAATATTTTAAGTAAAGCTGAACAAAAACTAATTAACTAGAGACTTTTTTAAAAAAAAAGTTGGATCAACTTTTAAAAAATACAACTTGAATAATCCTTATGCTTTCTTAGTTCTGTAAGATTTATGCACTTTCCTCTGGAGATTGGAGCATATACCTGCTATTTGTAGATAAGTGTGCTGAGGGTGATATGTGTGTGTGTAATGCTTAATGGAAGCTGCTCTGGGAAAGCCAGGAGAAGAGTAACAGTGGGGCAGGGAGCTTACCTGAAAGCTTAAAGCCACCTTGGAAAACCTGGGATAGTATTTTTGTTTTCTCAGGGGAAAGATGGGTGTCTGGCACGCTTGCGTTAACAAAAGGAAATGTTCTTTGCTCTCTAGCACACTGTGTTGATTGTTCGGATGCCAAGTGAGCGGGGTTTCTAAAGGCTCATTGACTAATTCCTGCAGCATTTCTGGAGTCTAACTAAAGCACAGAAACTTACAGGCCTCTGATTCCGGTGCCTGCCCTGAGCACATGCAAGATTTTAGTAATTCCTGAACTCATTATACACGTCTATTTTTCATAATTTGTATTTAGGATATCCAGGCTGTATAACCAGAGAACTCCTCATGAAATATTGGAGTTAAAATGAGTATCTGGTATACATTTCCTTAGTCTGTGTGGTTTCTTGGCATGGGAGGCTTTCAACTTTTTATTGAAAGTCCCTTTTCTCAGGGTCTTTCTGTTCTTTTCTGGCTGCATGGATGTGGCAATGTTATTTTCACCATGCCTTCTAAAGGAACTCAAGTTGTTTTAATGAGTAGTAATTTTTTTTCCCTGCTTTTGCTTTACCAGTTCCTTCTCATTAGTCCACAATATCAAAACAGCTTCTGGGGGAGGAAGAGGGCAGCAGTCTCCCAGGGTTAGACTGATGTGAAGGCACCTATGCTGCTTCTAGGGCATGTGAGGGAGACCAGCAGTTACAGCTTTAATGGGCCCATCATTTTTTGTCCATGGGATGAAAAACTGCCAAGGAGAAGATTGAACATCTTTAGAAGGGTTTCTTGAAAAGATACAAGTTAATATTGCCTCTTCTGGGGAGAACTTGGGTTGTGCTTGTGTGTGTTTTGTGTTCTCATGGAAATGTTCAGCCTATTATTTTGAAAACAGCATGCATTCTGGTGGTGACCTTCCCCCACCAAGAGGCTCTTCAGCACTTGTGCTCTAGCTCACGAGCAGTAGACTTACTCCTCTCAGTGTAGTTAGAGGCAGCAGTAGTCAGCCAGTGAACGCCAGTCAGCCAGTATCCTGAAAATACATTTTGCTTTAACAAAAGAAGTGTGCAGCTGTGAGCTTGACGGTTTGGAAATACTGTGCTGCTGCTGCATCCTTTTATTCCGCTCCAGTTTGTCAATCTGATGTTGTTTCATCAAGGCTGGGATGTTTTATTAGGTGCTCAGACTTCATGAAACAAACCAAACTGCTGTATCTTATTAAGTTCTGGGGCTCAGGATTCAGTTTCAGGAGAACTCAAGCTGATCTTAATCACTGCTGCTCCAGTTTCACACCTTTCCTTGTGGCCATCGCCTGGTCACACAAAACCAAGGGGAAAAATAGCGCACATGAAGCAACAGATTAATTCCTTGATCTCTGACTACCATGGGGATAATAATTCCAGAATTTGTTTCCCATGGAAACCCAAAGCTCAAGTTCTGTCTCAACGTGAAGATTACAGTAGGGAGAGAAACTTGACGCTGTCCAGGGGTGCCACTTCTGGAAGCAGTGCACTCTAGAGTTCAGAGCCAGCGTGAATCAACGCAGTTATGTTCCTGCCTATCACTAGATTTTACCTTTTTGTTAACGAACAAACACCCGAGTGGGTGAAAAGTTAATATCGTGCCAATATGCAGTAATTATATTCAGGCTGTAGCAGGAGACTGACAGTTCATGGATTTTTCTATCAACTCTGATTTCTCTTAGCCAGTGGTTTTTCTTCCCCAGTGTCAAAGTTTCTGTTGCACTGTAAATAAATATAATGCTGGGTTTTTCCAGTACTGGTGACTGAGCACACAAAATGAATGCAAAACCACTGCTAGATTCCTGCTGTATAATTCAGACTTTTCCTGAAAAGAACCCTCCTATTCTCCACCCTACACCAAAACCAACCAAACAAGAAAGTTGGGTGTAGGCTGAAGTCATGATTTTATGCCCACCTCTGGTTCACAGTAGATCACTGCTGCCACAGTTAAGTCAGTTCGGCTGGCTGATCTGATGGAAAACTCACTGTTTACCATCACTCAACCTTTTTTAATCTATCACATCAGTCTGCTGATCTGATTTGCCTGTTGCTGGGGGATTACGGTGTCTGGCACCAGAGACAGAACTGCACCTTGCAGTAGCAGCCCAGTTAACCTGGCTGAAAGGTCCAAATGGTGCGTGGTGGTGTGGCTGTGGGACTGGCACTGGCTGATCTGGAGTGATGTGGCTGCCAGAAGCAGTAGTGCCTTGTCCCGCCTGCTTCTCTTATGCTGCTGTTAGCATTTCTGTGGGCAGAGCATGAGTTGGATTAGTTTGCTGATCCAGCCAAAACCAAACTCTTGAAAGGAAGAAAATAAGTTATTTCCTCACTTACCAGCACAAACGCTAGCTCTGGCAGGAGAGGCAGTCAGGAATGTGGCTGGAAGGAGGGAGCAGTTCTGCCTCTGCTGGCAACAGTCCCCCGCTTGCTCAGCTCAGAGGTACTAATTGTGATAAAGCTGGAGGGTGACCAGCATTCTCCCAGCATGGGCCAGCTGATTGATAGAGTAGGGTTATGGCTGAACTAGATGATCTTAAAGATCTTTTCCAACCTAAATGATTCTATCATGAATTAAAAAATTGAAGCATGCCTGCATGATGGTGTGGACACTTTAGAAGTTTGAGTGGTTCAAAATGTTGCAACAATCTGGAATTGAAGGAAGAGAAAGCTGTGACCTCAGGCCTGGGTATGGGCAAAGACTCAAATGACCTGTGCCCATGTATGTAAGGTCTCAGACATAAATGCATTGCTTCCAAATGTGTTTTTAAGGTCCTGCTTGACATCTGGCAAGAGAAATGATCTTCGGTCCCAGAATCAAATAACACAGACCTGGTTTTGTTTTCATGAATCGTAAGATGATGCAGGAGTCCTATAGCAAACTCTATCCAGCCATTCTTGTGGTACTTCACTCTGCCTGTTCTGGGTTCTAGTCAAAGTCTAATTTAAAATGCATCCTTGGGTTCCAGGGGCTTAACTGTAAACCACAGCTTCAGTGTAAGAGTAAGGACAGCAGAGGTGGCCTCAGGCCTTCATCTTCCCTGAGATTAAGGAGTTGAGCATTAACCACCTGGCTTGGAAAAAGTGTTGTAATTACTGTTTTTTTTTTTTTTTTTTTCCTACCCTTCTGGTGTTTAACAGAGGCTTTTGGAGACAGATTGCTGTAGGATAGAACAGTTTGGGAGGAATGGGGGGGCTTCACAAATGCTTTTAAAAACACCTTTAAAAGTGGCATAAAACCCCCCCAAAAACTGTGGTTCTGCCTGACAAGTGGATTTGATGCAATACATCCTGCCTCTCATCCTGTTCTCTGTCAAGCCCTGTAGGAAGGGAAACCTGGCACATTTGCAGCCACTGCCTTTGTTTTTATTACTTTCTCTCCAAATGTATTACATGTTGGGTTCTAGTATCTCATTAATCTTGAGGCCTAGTTACTGAATCCTGCATAAGCACTCCTAGTGCTAGTTCAAAACTGTAATTTGCAGGTGATGCACATTGTTAATTTGATTTAACCCTCTTTTCCTTACTCAGGCTTGTGCAGAAAACTGCCAGGTTGTTTCTCACTGCCAGAATTTGTGCTGGGTTGTGCAATCTTTATCTGGACCCTGGTGTTGTTGGGCTTTGTGCTTGTATCGTTCAGGTCTCTCTGTTAATCCCCTCTTTCTTGTTCTGGCTGGATTCTGGTGAGAACTGTGTGCTTGTACTTGAACATCATGTGCGCCATGCAGCAGGTCCCTGGGAGGCTGGGGATGGCCAGGTGTGGTTTGTCCTGATACACTCTGTGGTGCAGGCTGCAGTGCTGCTCAGCAGACAGGACAGCGGAGGAAAGGTGCTGGATCAGGGCCTGGAATTCAAAGCAGTCACTGCTTCTTACCTGGCAAATCTTGGTGCTTCCATGCCCGAAGGAATGGTGGAGGACATGGCCATGCTTTGTTGCTGAGCAGGGGATTAATTTAACATGGAGAACGGAGGGATGGTGTCACATCAAGAGGAGTTTGCAGTCAGTGCTCTTCAGGACAAGGATGTTGTGGTTTTTTTTTTTTTTTTGTTGCTGCCCAAATTGTTTTTCCACTTGCTCTTTGGCATTCAGGCCTGACCTGCGTTACGAGGGTACCACCACCTCTAAGCTCTCGTGGGGCTCATGCAGACTGTGTTGCCTGTACTACTGGACTGAGTGGACACCCTTGCAGCTGTGGGTGCCTGTGTGCCCCTGTCTCCTTTAAAAAAGCTGGACTCCCTGCCTGTACCTGGTGCTCTGCATTGCTCCCGGGTGCTTGTGCTTGCAGGGGGGTGTGCTGCTGGCACTCGCTGAATCTAACTGAGGAAAGACCACTGTAATGATTTTGACAGCTTTTTGCTCTCTCCATCTCTTCTGGAAAAAAACCAAAGTTGTTAATGTTGCCCTATCTGGTTTTGGGGGCAGCATGTGCTGCCTGTTCCAGAGACTGCATGGGATGTGGTGTGAGCAGGGAGGATGTGGCCTGACCTGCAGCCCGCAAAGCTCTGAACAGAGGTATGCATCTGTGGGGGAGTGGGATGTCAAGTAAAATCTTGCTGTTGACTCACACCGCTTAAAAATGGATGATTTTTGCAAAAGTAAAAGTTGGAGAAGGTCGCATGCTTTAGTGTGTTTTCCACGAAGTTTGCAGCCAGGTGTCCAGCAACCTGGAACTCCTGCCACAAAGTGCCTGAAGCAGAAAAGATGTAGTTGGAGAATCCCAAGTAGGCCACACATCAGATGTTGATAGACCTTTGCCTGTCCCTCAGGCAACCCAAGGCTGCAGCACATAAGTTATGTTAAAGAGCTGTGTAATCATCCTGGTTGAGTCTTTGAGCAGAAGCGGTGTTAGAGTTGCTGAAGATGTTGGCAGATACAGTCAAGTCTGCTAACAAGGATGTGGCAGGGTGAGGAACCTTTCTTGTGGCCATACCAAGGGCCATGAAATGGCCACAGTGACCTCTCACTGGTGGGAACCTGAGACAGGGGAAGTTTCCCCTTGGTGAAGCTCAGTGCGTGGTTGTAGCAAAGGCAACAACAGTTCTGCCTGTAATAACCTTGCAGCTGGAAGCTCAGTTAGAAAAGATCTGCTATGGCTTCCTCCATGTTCACTGTTTAAATCAAGTCTTTACAAGAACCATTTTTACAGGGCTATAATTGCAGGTGCAGAGGCCGCATTGATGCTACTGGAGCACTGAGCGGTGCCGTGGTCTGTGATGGTGTGGAGGTGGTGTTACCGTTTTGTTTGGGTATTGCATGTATCAAAGCTCTGATTGCTGTTGTTCAGGATGCTTTTTTCTTTATCTGGTTTTTTTCTTTTGTCTTCTTGTATTTAGAGATTTTTTGACCAGAAGGGCTTATTGTTTACTTTAATCTCTTGCAGCATAGACTAAATGTCCCAGCACTACTTCGCTCAAGAGAAATCTTGGGTTTTAAATACAGATAGTTCAG
The DNA here is from genome assembly GCA_013400335.1 of Eurystomus gularis. Classification (NCBI taxonomy): domain Eukaryota; kingdom Metazoa; phylum Chordata; class Aves; order Coraciiformes; family Coraciidae; genus Eurystomus; species Eurystomus gularis. Next base: position 10,315 of record VZZY01003112.1, read on the forward strand.
AAACCTTCTTGTATTCTCTGTCTGCATTTGGATCCTTTGTTGGAATAGTTTTAATTAGTCACTTCATCTCCGAGCTGGGAATAATTACCTTCCTTTGAGGATAGGGTTTGGGAGCTTTAGTAGGTGTTTAGTAGACAGATACTGCTGAGGGTGGTGAGACACTGGCACAGGTTGCCCAGGGAGGCTGTAGATGCGCCAGCACTGGAGGTGTTCAAGGCCAGGTTGGATGGGGCTTTGAGCAGCCTGATCTAGTGGGGGGTGTCCTTGCCCATGGCAGGGGGGTTGGAACTAGGTGATCTTTAAGGACCCTTCCAACCCAAACCATTCTGTGATTTTTATGATTCTATACAGAAATTTAAGTGGAGGACCAAGACTGAACTCTGCTCATGATTCCCTGCTAAAAGGGCAGCAGCTCCTGAAAGAAAGGTACAGGAGACCGTGTAAGCACTTGCAAGCTGCTCTCTGGGAGCCATGCTGGAGACATTAGGTGCTGGCATCGGGGCAAAATGTGTGATAATAACTCCAGATGTTCAACATGAAGTGACTTTCAGACATGTATATATCCTCTAGATCATAGATCTCAGTAAGGGATCCTCATGGTAAAGGAGATCATGCTACTTTGTACTTCAGTAGCCTTGAAGTTGATGTGAATTTATTTTTTAACCATGCTTGGTACCTCTGCCTGCCAACCATATTCACAGCGTGATGCTTAAAATCAAACCTGACTTCTCAAACCTCTGACATTTTCTGCTGTGCCATCAACTTGGCTCAGTGTGGGTGGGTATTTAATGAAAAACTGGTTAGGAATATGCTTATGTATCAGCTTAGCAGCCATGCTTGCTTCTTCCTCTTCAGTCCCTTGTACAAGGCCTCCATGTTATTGTCTCTGAAAGGCTTTTCATGTAGAGAAACCTCACTAATCTGCAGAACATGAGCAAGGCTCTGCTGGAGCACAGGAGGGATGGGAAGTATTTCCAGAACTGGAAACAGCACCAAATCCGAAAATGCTCAGGCAGAAGCCTGGAAGATGAGGGTCCTCTGTGGCTTTTCTATCTGGCATAGTCATAGGGGTTTGGAAATACCCAAAAGGTTTTGGAAACACCCTGAAGAGACCTGACCTCTAGGACTCTGAATAGGGAATTACGAATCACCAGCTTCTGTGTCTTGTAAGAGTCCTGGTCTGGGATGAGCTTTCCTTGGTACTTTGGTCTGAACCAACACCAACACTCTTGAGCTGGCTCACAGTTTCTGGAGCTGGCAAGTCTCTGCAGAAAGAGACTAAACTCCTGGTGTAAAAGAAGTTTGGTAAGACTGTAGTGGAATTTATATCTACATTTTATCTGCCTGTAGCATTGAAGGATATTTAGTGAATTGCTTTAGGTTACCTTTTTGCTTCTTAGGAGGTTTTTTTGAGATACTGTAGGCAGTTTGCTAATTCTCAACAGAATGAGAGATAAGCACTTGCTGCCTAGGATTAAGCTACTCTCCTGCAGGCACAGCAGCCAATTACATCTGCTGGGGCCTCTTGTTTATCCCATTTCAGGGACAGCGAGGATGTTGTTTGTAATTCAATTTGCTGCCAAGGTAAGTGCCAGGAAGATGGAATGGTATTTTCAGAAGCAGCAAAAATAATAGCGCTTTTCGGTTGAGCACATTACAAATGGATACACAATATTATGTGCAAGATAGTCTACCCAGTATTAAGTTGATTATCTCAATCATCTCTAGTGTCTGGGCTTCCTGCTAGAGGGGCTGGGAGACCCCCATTTGGGAAGCTCCTCTGCAGGTACCTTGCAGTATTTATTTTGATGTCGCCGATATGGGTGCATGTTCTTTTTAAGGCTGCTTTGGAGCTTTTTCATCCCATGTTAATACAGCTGGTGTCCTTTTGCAGTGGTATCCCTGCTGCCACCTTTTGTTTACCAGAGAAAATGTAAGAATTTGATGTGAGATGAAGTTATTTTTTTCCCCTCGGTTGGAGTAATCAGAGCTATTAACCCATGTGTCTTCCTCTGGATGAGAAGCCTCTTAATGTTTGGGATCAGTGTGATTTTTAGCAGGAGTTGGATAGGCAGGAGATGTGCATGTTGTGAGGCGTCAGTCAGGACAGATTCTCTGTGTTCACAGACACATGGATCTTGGTATGAGTGTGGTTTTTGAATTCAGTGAAACTCTTGAATTATATTCCCAGTTGTTCCTGGTGCTCTTTGAAGTAGCTGGTCCTGCTGCTCAAGTTGAAACATGTTTTTGCTAGCAAAATTGGAGCTGCGAGTATACAGAAGTCTTGAGGTTTTTTTTTTTAAATTTACTAATCTATACTTTTCTACTAATTGTATTTAAAAGCACTAATTCAATAGAATTGCTGTATGCACCACTTGTCCTACAAGCATATGAGCAGCACTTAATTGCAGGAGAGCTGTTGATTTTTTAACAGTCACTGACAAATTCAGTCAATTTTTCCTCTCTGAATACGATACTATGTAGTAAAAATGTATTTTTATCATGCCAGCTTCTTATCACAGTGAATGTTTTTCTTATTTCACTAACGAACTGCTGTAAATATTTCAAGGAAAATCTTAAGCCTTACAACAGCTCTGTTAATAATTTGCTTATATACAGGTTGTGGCATTTCTTGAGAACAAAGTGAAATTATTTGGGTGAGCAGTCATGCTTTGCAGACCAGGAGTGCTGACAGGGGAGGATGGTCTGGCCAAATGACTCGACTCTTCCCTTCTGAGTGTTCATTAGTCTGACGGAGCAGTGACTGAAAACCATAACACAAGTTCGTGCTTATCAGTCGTGTTGGAGGGCTGGGTCTCCTGTGGAAGGCATAATAATGAAACTCTTGGCTGCTTGTTATTTGTTGTGGTCTAATAGTAAGTGTAACACTTCTGGAATTTCTAAGGGAGGCTATCACAGAAATTCAAATAAATAGGAAATTAAAAATAGTATTTTGCTGTTTGGCAATTGAAGACTATAAATAAACAACCAAACTAACAACAAACACACACACCCCTCCAAAAACCCCCAAGAACCAAAACCAGAGGAAGGAATAGCTTTTTATGTATTAAAAAAAAATGAGTTCTTAAAGGCTATAAAATGTTCTTCAAATGTGCTTTTATACATGCTTTTACATTCAAGTAATTGAAGCAGTCAGTGCACGTATAGTTGCTGTTTTACTGGCCTTACCCTCCTCTGGAAGCTGATGTTTTCTTTGTGAGAATTAGTGTGAAAAGGAACTGTAGCGATTAGAGGCTGATGCTCATTAACGCTGAGCTATTTTATATGGCTTTGCCAATGGAAAAGAGGTCATAAACTATTTATATCAATTTTAACTAGTCAGAGCTCTCTGCTGAAAGCTTTATGAATAAAAATTAACTCCAATGTCCCGGTCATAGCTGATAATGAATATATCAAAATGTCACCTGGAGAAGATAATTTTGACATCACTGTCTCCCAGTGGATGGCAGGAGACACAGTTAGTTTTAAACATATTACCTTTAATTTCATTGTAATAATGAATATATATGGTGTATATATATAACTGCTTTTTCCCTAGTGCATAGTTCTTTATGTATTCTGCTGAAAACTTTACTAAAATTCAAATAAAGTCTAACTAAGTTTTGTTATCTGCTGGTTTTGGGTGTGTTTTAGAGGCTGTTTTAAGTGCATGCAATTGATAATGCACATTGGACTGAAAAGCTAAAGCACGTGCTGTGCCTGTTAAGGATAACTTGTGGGTTTAAGGGTTGTCCAACATACTGAGTGTTTAGTGGCAGGTTCTTGCTGTCATCTTGTGAAAAATAACCTCCCATGTGATGATCAAGGATTTTTGCTGTCATTGTGCATTGATTCACTAAGGTTATCTTAAATGTTTTTATTTTGATTTTATTTAATAGTAAATTCTAAGTCTACCGACAGTTTTCTACAGAGTGCTTTCCCTCAGCTCAGTGAAAGATTTGTGATCCAGCGAGAGCTGCTCCTTGTCCTGCACTCACTGCCTGCAACACTGGACTTACCAGCTGTGCTTACGTAGTTAGTAACATGTAGAGATCATGGTCGAGATATTTCCGTGCTTTATTCTGTATAAAGGCAGATAGTTCCATAAGAAATACACAGCCACCGCAGGGAGAGCAAGCATCGTGGTTGTCTCGAGCTTCTGAGGATCAGGCACTTTGCAGAAGCTGCTGTGAGTCTGGTTCAGCGATCTTGTAATCTTCTATGACTTTTTAAGATAAGGAAATTGTCGCACTCTTGGAAAAATTAGAACAGCCATTTCTAGAAAAGTGTGCTGGTGATCTCTCTAGCAATAGGTTCTGGGTCATGAGCGAACTCTGGCTAGGCTGGAAAATAGATGCTTTAAATTTAATACATGGTTACAGGTCCTGCTGAAGCAGTTCTACAGCAATTAAAGCTGGGTATTAAATTATGTTGCCTGCCTGTGTAATTACTCTCTTGGAAGCAGTAAAGGCATAATTAGGGGTGTGGGTCCTGAGAACCGCCTCTTCTCTGGCTGCCTGGTGTGATTGCAGTCTTCATGAAGAGCAAAGATGGGCTGTGTGACACTGACTTAAAATGCTCATTTATTTCTCGCGTGTGTATAATGCTAGAGGACGTATTTGTAGCCTACTGTCTCTGTTTCATATTTATTTCAAATTCTGGAAACTGATTTCTTTTTTTGAGGAAAAAGGGCTAATGTCATTCCCTTCAGATTAAGTATTTATAGCTTTGACTTCAACGGAAACTTAATAAAAATGTATTACTCTGGCAGTACATAAGATTTTAGTAGGTATTTATGCAGATAGTAAAGACTTTTTCAGGAACAAAGCAGCACAAACACTCATCAGTTTTCAGAAACTGATGCTAGGTAGAAGAGTAGAGCTAAAGTAGCTGCTGATCAGAAGAGAATCATCCCTTTGGATCCAAACCACCGTCAGCATCGCTCTTTAAAGTGTATCAAGTATGATACAAGTTATAGAAAATCTGCAGCCCTGATTGTGGCAGCAGGTACAGTTGCTGGGCCTGCATTTCACACAGGAGGTTGTGGCACTTCCCTCATGTCTGTGCCTGCTTGGGAACCCCCTGGGCCTCTGAGCAGAGCTCAGCTTGGCTCCAGATAGACTCTTATTGTAGAAATTCCAGCTCTGAGCTGTGGGTATTGATGTCGTGTGCTCGTCCAGAAAGAGCTGAAAATTGGGAAATCAGTCCTGAGGGATGGAAAAGCGACTTAACGGTAATGATCTTACACAAACAAACATGGTTTTAAGTATTCCACCGAAAGAAAATGCATTTTTATAATGTTTTTATAAAATTAGGTGCAGAGGAATGATTTTTAGTGATCTATTTTCTGGCCATTACCAATGAGACAAACGCTGATTAGAAAGGTCTGCACCAGATCCTGGCCATCCCCTTCACCCTGTATGGAGGGCAGGGATGCAGCACAGAGCATCATTCTCCCAGTTGTGTTTGTGTCCAGATACGGGTGCCCAGGAGCATCTGTGAAAGGGGCACCATGGAAGGGCTGTGCCGCTAATTGCAACAGGGAGAATCCTGAGTGTAAAGGGCAAACCCTCTGCTGGGGGGGAGGAATGCGGGGAATTAATTGCCAAAACTTGCAGGGTGAAATGAATGCGAGTGACCTAAATTAACTTAGTATTTTCTTAACTTCTCAGCTTAATAAAATCTTTTAGTTATGAGCAAAGACTTTACATTAAAAGCTAGTTAAGCAAGGAAACACAGATGAAAATAAATTGCAGGAAGTTGTGATCGTCTAATTTGAGGCACTGAATACCTTGTTCTACATTCCTTAGTGCTTCTGGCTGCAAAAAATTGCAGTCTCTCGTGTAAGAATGTCTTCGTTGCAGAAACTCATTTATCACTTTGATGTTAATCGATCTGAGCTAAATATTTATGCTGAACTGTCCAGACACAGGAGCTTTATGTGTGGCCCTGTGGTTATTGCTGGGGCTGTGTATCAGTCCTTACTCCTTTTAGGCTACTGAAACAGGTATTTCTACCAGTTGTGGTCTTCAAGCAGGTACAGGTGGGCACCCATGGGAAGCTTTGTCCTTGCATTGATCTTGTGGAAGAGAGGGGAAAATATAAATATCTGCCTTGACCATTCTTGGTCTGAAGGAGTTGGCAACATTTCTGGAAAATACCACAAATCCATTGTCAATTTTCACTCGAAACATGGTGAGTTTTAGAATGAGCATGTTACTATTCCCGTTCTTAGGTGGGGTTTTGAATGCCAGGCTTTTGACTGTAGCAGGTCTGAGCGTGACCAGAACTTGGCTGAGAGACCAGCAAGAACGGGAGGAGGTTGAGCAGGAGCTTGGCAGGTAGCAGTGCTGCAGCTGCTCCTGGGTGCAAGCTGTGTGCCATCATCCAGTCCTGGTGCAGAGACCTCTGCTCAGGTTTGCAAGCTGGAAGACTGTGCCATGCTTTGGTAAAAGCAGGACCCTTGATCTGTGTATACAAGTGAGAAATTAAGGAAAGGATTTCAGAGTGAGGGCTGGGGAGCCCAGTCCTGGTACACTGCACTGGTGTGTGTGGGAATGGGAGGAATAGGGGTTACCCAGCAGTCCTGATTAAAAACTCCTGATCACAAGCTCTTTTACAACAATGCTTGTGATGTTTGGTGTCTGAGCAGCTTGTTTTAAAACTACCTAAGCATGAAATGTAGATGAACTGTAGTTATTCTCAGAGAAAGCTATACTGGGGAACTGCACATAAATTGTAGTACTTTACTTGGGTTTGTGTGGTGGTTATAAAATCTCTGGTTTTGCCAATAATTCTCCACGATGCACAAAATCCTCAATAAAGAATGTCCTTTTGCTGTCTGATACTTCCCCAGCATCTGTCACTGTATAAACACATGGCCTATTAACAGCTTTATCCTTCCAAGCAAGAAAACTTTATCCTTAATTAAACCATTTGCAGACTCAATATACCAGTAATGTGTTGCTCATCATAAAGCTGGAATGTTTCCAATGATATTTGTGTTGCGCTTGATTCTGCAGAGCGAGCACTGCCCTTTGGGTCACAGGAAGACCATGTCCTGTGCCTGCTCCTGTCAAATGAGTGTGGATGTTGGACTGGTCCCAGAATAGCAGATTTACTGGAGTAAAGATCAGTGGAAGGGCTCGCTTTGGGTCTTTGGCTTCTGTTGGAGCGCCTGATGTGACCTCTGCTTTTGTGATTTTGATCACTTCTACTAAAGCACCCTGTGCTCTTCACATGGTTGGCAACCTTGGGCAATGTTCTGTAATACGTTAGTGTAATTTGAAAGTAATCAGATACAGCATATTTGTAACCAGTTGTAGAACTGGAGGTATATGTAGGGCTTCTGGATACCAGGACGTTATCTTGAAGGACTGTCAAGCTTCTTGAGATGACATCTGACAAAATACATCAGGTACCTGCAGGTTTAATCTGTTTTTAAGAGAGGAGCTGCTTTGTGTGTGTTGCAGGAACATACTCATCATGTCACAGAGTTATCATCCCTCTAGTAGGGGAGATAAGGGAAGCTGTCTGTCTGCTGCTGGGATTTCCTACTCCTTGTTCTCTTCTCCCCTCCAAAAAAATCTGCAAAGGGCTGAAATAACATCTTTTAGAGACTTAAAGCCTTTATTTACCACCATACCTGATGCATGTGACTGAGTTGTTGGGAGGTCCAGGGTGTTGGTTTTTAGGAGAGCTGATCCTATATCACGTGAACTGTTTCCTGCTGTAAGATTGACAGAGATTAGAGCACTGAGGAAATGAAGTGTGTGTGTAGCTGAGTTCAGAAACCAAGAGTAAGGCTGTTAGGACAGCAGCTAGTGTCAAAGCTGAATTTCTGAAGTTCATGGGTGTGTTACACGACCAAGACTGTCATGCAGTGGATGATTCCTATCAGGAGGTGGAGTAGAAATGCCACAAAGGGAAGCTGTACTTGCACCTTACTCCGTGTGATACTTGGCATTTGTTTGTCAGCCAGCAGCACACAGTGCTAGGGTAGGTCTTGCCCATGCTGCAGCTCCTACCAAAACTTGTAGCCGCATCCAGGCAAGATTATGTGTAAAATCCAGCTTGTGTTCACTGTCAATGTTTTGGGAGTGGACGTGCACCTGTTGTCTGTCTGGGTGTCCTGGGAAAAGCTGGCTGTTGTCACTCACTGGTTATGTACCTGTCTGGGTGGAGTGGAGCTGAGCGTTTCAGAAGGAGCTGGAGAAGCCTGGCTGTGTGGGGAGTTGGACCAGTCCTCCCACACCACACTGGATGATCTGCTGGGCGTGGAGCTCTGTGTTGCTGCTGTCGTGGGTGGGCTCCAAGTGCTCACGAGCAGCAAGTTGCTCAAACCAATTGAAGTGGTGGCACCTCTCTTCTCAGGTCTATCAGTAGACACCATTCTGTGGATAGTACCTTGTAGCAGGAGTAAAACCAAACATACACGATGTGTGTTTATGTACACATATTTGTACATATATAGAAATATTTAGATTTCACAGCATTAAGTAGCAAAGGTGAAGAAACATTTGCCTTGTTTTGTGTTTGAGTGAGCTGCTTCTCCCAGCGGCCCCAGAGGAGTTAAGTTGGCTGATAGGGACCTGCATCATCACCACCACCTTGTCTGACAGGAGCTGCACCAACAACTGTGCCATCATGTGGTGGGAGTGATGGTGAACAGAGATGTTTTTAAGTGGATCCTTGCCTTTTGAGGCCTGCTGTTGTAACATAGTCTCTGGTCTGTGCTACATTAGGAGTGACTTGGATCACTGATCCTTGAGCTCCTTCTTGGCTTGCATCCTTCATGTGACGGATGGTGGACAGTAGTCATCTGGATGCTTTTAAATAGTTTTGTTGAAGGAGTCAAGCAGACAGGTTAGGCAGCTTGGTTTATCTAGGAAGAAAAGCGGACAACAAATAGTAGAATGTACTAAATATGCCTCTGTGCTGGGTAGCATATGGTACAAAATGTGAATGGTTGTTATGGGCACAAATCTCACCAGTCCTACCCTTTTTTTGTTGTTCAGCTGCTCTTCAGGCCCTAAAGCGTAAGAAGAGGTATGAGAAGCAGCTGGCACAGATAGATGGCACGTTATCAACGATTGAATTTCAGAGGGAAGCACTTGAGAATGCCAACACTAACACTGAAGTGCTTAAGAACATGGGGTTTGCTGCCAAAGCTATGAAAGCCGCACATGACAACATGTAAGTTACTCCCTTCTGCATCGTTCCATAGGACCTTTAGTTTGTCATTTTTGTCTGCTGAATGCCAGGTGTTTCATAACCAAAGGTAGAGCTAGAGTCGCAAAATCTTCTTTTAAAAGGCTCTCACTTTTAAATATTAGATATACTTTCATTTTGAAGAAAATACGGAAAGTATTTATGCTTTCTCAATGGTATAAAATGGTTTGCCACCATTTTATTGGCACAAAGCCGCTGCCTTTGTCCAAAAGCAGGTGAGCACCAGCATGGTCTAAAGCAGATGGGAGGGTGCACCTGTTACAGATCCACTGAGTAGCAGCAAGAATTTAAGCCTCAAGGGGAGACTTAAACTTCTTTCTGTGCAGTGGAGCCTGTGTATGTAGCAATAATTAAAGGTAAACTGCATTACGGGAATGTTGTACTTGCTCCAAAAACAAATATTGTAGATGTAATCTAATAATGCTGGGTCAGAGAACAGAGCAAATTATTATTAATACCAGTAATGCAGAACAAAACCTCTTCATATGAAGTCTGTACATAACTGCTGTGACCTGAGCTGTTAGGGCAAAGGTAAAAATGCAGGCATAATTTTGTCAAGACCGGGGGGGGGTGAAATTCAGACTTGCATGCAAAGTACATTTTGGGAAAGGGCCTTGTAAACGTCACTGTGGTGTGACATTTCATGGCATTTCTACAAAATCGAAGCAACAGTCTGAAGGGTTGATTGGGAAAGCGCCTGATTTGTATTGAACTCCTCCCTCTCTTTTACAGGGATATTGATAAAGTAGATGAATTAATGCAGGACATTGCAGAACAGCAGGAGCTGGCAGATGAGATTTCAACAGCCATCTCAAAGCCAGTAGGATTCGGGGAAGAATTTGATGAGGTATGCTTTAAATTTGCCTCTGTTTATATCTCAGAATCATTTAGGTTGGAAAAAAAGCCTTAAGATCGAGTGGAGCTGTTAATCCAGCACTGCCAGGTCACCACTAAACCATGTCCCTTAACACCACATCTTCATGGCTTTTAAATCCCTCCAGGGATGGGGACTCATATGGAATCTTTCTTTCAGATCTTCATATTGCATGTGTCTAGGCCTCGTACCAAGATATAAAATCTCCTAGAATTTGTTACTAGCTGTTCCTGCTGGTGCATAAATCATCTATTACCCTGACTTTACACTGAGGATGGTCTGGATGGCTTGATCTGAGAATGTTTGGAATTTCTTCTTCACTGCTTTCCCCACCATCCTTACCCTCCAAGAGACCATGTAGAGGAACTTAGATGAAGAATCAGACTCCTCATCCCCTCAGTTTCTCAGTTTGCTTTGATCCTGTGCATTTAAGCTATTTTCTTTAATATGACCAGCTAAATCTACTTGTTAATAAATGACTCACAGTTTTTGGTGGTTTTTTTTTCCTCTCCTTTAAAAACCTAGGATGAACTCATGGCAGAATTAGAGGAACTAGAACAAGAAGAACTAGACAAAAACTTGCTGGAAATAAGTGGTCCCGAGACAGTACCACTACCAAATGTGCCCTCAATATCAATACCCTCAAAGCCAGGTATGTGTGTGTGCACCTTTACCAGAAACATCTTGGATTCTTATAAGCATACTTACTTAATTGCCAGTTCCTCAGATTTGAGAGATCTGGCTGCAGGCAATGCAGAAATTGCTTCACGAATCACAAATTACATCTAGTGCCGTTTCTCTGTGGGGGTAACCTGTCTTTCATAAGAACCATGAAAATTAATAGCTGTCACAGGAACAGTTACCTATTCTAGTGTTGCCCATTTGTCTACAGCATGGATGACGCTCAGGGTAGAGTGGAGCTGTGGAGAAAGGAAGCCTTCTACCAGTTGCTGCTGGCCTAACGGGAATAATCTTGACATACTAAGGCTATAAAAGGGAGCGGAGAGTAAATTAGCTCTTGGAATTAGTCCCAGGCTGGTTCACACACTGAACCATGCTTCCTCGCTGCTGCTTTGTTTTTTAATATAATCCCTCCTTTCCTGGCTTTTGGGAGGAACCAACCTCAGAGTCCCCTCGTATTGCCTCCTCTGAGGTTTGCACTTACTCAAGCCAGACAGTATCAAACTTAGGGTCATCCCAGTCTTAAAACACAATTAGCTAGGAAATTTTAGTTAGTGTGATTTTACGTGGAGAACGGGCTGGAAATGGTCATATTTACACAGACAGCTCAAAGCTGCTGTGGAATCTGAAGTGATCACTCTTCTATGAATTAGAAGCAGTACCTCATGAAGTATTGTTGCATTGGAATACCTCTGGCATCCATTAATGGGATACAAAGCTTTGCTAGCCTGTTTTGCTGAGTATGCCTTGATGTGTTATGAATCAGTTGTAGACTTTGCGGCTTGCTTAGGAAAAAAAGGTCCAAAAAACTGGCGGGTGAAAATGTCCCAATTGGTCAGTGTATCTATAATCTTGCTGCCTTTCTAGGCGCAAAAGGATGTGGGAAGCAGCAGCCAGTGCTGAACAACAAGGTGGTGCTTTAGCTGGCATGCTGTGAAGTGTGCTCCTTGTGCCTTGTAATTCTTTTATTTTGGCAGCGTTGGTTCTGTGTTTTTCTAGTTCTGTTTTGCCGGGTAGAATTGCTGACATCGATGAGAGGGGAGTAAGTTGTCTCAGATTGAAGATATTTTGAGATTTTTATCTAGATTCAGATTCAACAGTAGGAGAAATAGATTGAATAAATGTGTGCATTACCTTTTTTATTTCCTAGCTGGTTTAAGGAGGTTTGTTCTCCAAATATTCTTTGGGTATGGACATTAAAACATACTGACTTGAACCCAAATACACTTTTTGTATTATATTGGGTAATAGTGACTGTGCACTAGTAAGATGCATTGCAATTGGGCACTTATTTAAGTAATTATATAGCATAAGACTTATGTAGACATAGCATGTCTTAATAAAAATATGAATGTTTTTGTAGTAAAAACTGAGTATAAAACTCAGTGTCTTCTAGGACTTATGTTAAGCTGCTTTTGGATGGAAATAAGAATTCTGTTAATGTATTTAATCTGGGAAACCTTGGGATTCTGGGACCGTGGCAGATGGGGATTTTGTGTGTGTTGGGTTTTTTTTTAACCTAAATTGTTTTTCACTTTAAATTGACTTAATATACACTGAGACTTTCAAAGGTGCTACTTTACCTAACAATGTAGGTACATGCTTAGTGTGTCATTTGGAAATAAGTAGTGTGTATTCTGGGGTGGAGCTGACTCTGTTACCTCCTTTTTATTCATTGAATGGAAGATGATCGTGAGCTTTTCTGCTTTTCCAGTGCTCAGGAGCTGTCAGGATTTTGACTTAATAAGCCTGAATAAGGAAGTTTTTGCTGTTGCCTGTCAGCTCAGCTGGTGTCAGAAGAAATTCAGGCAAAAGCTGGTTTTGTTTGACAGAGACTGGAAGAGCTTAATATAGAAAACCAAATTCCAAACTTGTACAAATGATAGGGCTTGAGTTTAACTTAGAGCTGACTCAGTTCTGTCTTACGTAAATGTTTCATTTGGAATGAGTATGAATTATTTTACTCTTCCTCCTTCGAAGCAAAAACAGTGTGAGGAAGTGACATCTTTTTTTTGGTATTTTCCAAAATTATTGCAGCTATTTCTGAGTTAAAATCTTTTAGCTGAGTTAATGATTTTCATCTCCAGAAAGTGGACTTGTCATGTTATGACAAATAGCAGCATTTTCTGCCCTGGAAGGACCAGGAATGATAACAAGGCAGTGTGCAGCCTGCTGCTCAACACGCACGTCCGACCAGCTACGAGTGAGCATGGCGAGAGGAGGGGGTAGCACGTACCCAGGGATAGTTAACGCTTCAGCCCCTTGAAGAGCTTGAGCTGACACAGGAGTTGGAGATCTCCAAATTCTGCACCTGGTTAGACCAAAACACATGAGCCTCATTTATTGCACTTTGAAGACTTAATGATGGAATAAGGAATGTATTTTTTTTAATGGAGGAGACTGTAATACTGGAGGCATCAGATGAATTTCTGTAAGACACTCCCTCTGAGAGGGGCTCAGAAGCTGAAGGCTTGGGGTCTTCTTGGAGGGTTGGTGATTATGGAACACAACAGACACTGCTGGTGCACACATCTTAACCTTCATGCACTTTTCCATTCTTCCTGTGTGAGCTATTGTCTTTTTCCACTTCAAGTGGTAGTATCAGGCAGTTTAGCCTGTGCTGGCTCTTCCAGAAGGCACCTTTCACTTCAATTTAAACAGGTCTGGGGTATTTCTTTTCCTCTGCTGGCATTTGGTGCTCCATTTATTGGTTAGGTCAGTGGTGCAGAGGCTTTGAGACAGGGTTCTGTCAAAATTTCTACTCAATTGTTTTCTTTTAATATTTTGCAGCCAAGAAGAAAGAGGAAGAAGAGGATGATGATATGAAAGAGCTGGAAGCTTGGGCAGGAACCATGTAACCACAGCAGTAAATCAAAAGACTTTGATTACCTATTCTGGGTGCAAATGTGTTGTGTTGAGGAGAAAGCATAAGCGAAATGTCTTTATCTTTAATTTTAACCCCAAGCAGTGGGAACTGCATTGCTGTTTTCTGCATAGCATGGTCTGCACAAAGGAAAGAAAGGGGAGCAGGGGGAATTGCCTGCAGTTTATACGGTTGAATTTCTGTAAAAAGTTCCTTGCAAAATCAAATGTTCAGCTTTTGGACTGTGCTACTGCCACTGCTGGATCTTCATCTTCAAAGTTTGGGCCATATTGACTTGAAATAAGCTGAAAAACACTCTGTGATTTTAACTCCGTTTTAGTGTGTCTAGAAGTCTTGTAAGGCATTTAAAAACCAGGAAAAGTTGTAAGCCACTGTCGGCTTCTTATTGTGTTTAGGTGCGAGAATGCTTTAGGTTTTTAGTTCTTTGCAAGTTTATATTTATATCCCTCGACAGATGTGTGGCCAGCCTCCTGTTTGTCACCGCAACAACAACCTAGTCACTGTTCCCATTTTAATTGGTGATGATGATTTGCGATCAACAAATGCTATCTTGGAAGTAGGGAAGATTTAAATTTCAGTTGTACATTTTTCTACATAGCACTACAATGTTTACTGCTTTTTTGTGATAATTGATAACCCATTCAGATACATGCACACAATTATTTTAATTAAGAAACTACTATGGATTGCACTGTATTAAATATCTTGATTAATTTTCATCTGTGGCTACTGTTGTCCATTCTTTGTGATGTCAAATCTGGCTATAACTTAACTGCAGGTTGGCCTCTGTCTACATGAGTGACGTACTCTTCAAAGCCAGCTGAATTTTGGTTGGATGACTGTAGCTCAGTTGTATTAAACCTGCTCTTAACCTGAGCAAAACCACTGGGGCCTGCTATCGCTGTTTTCCTATCATAATGATATTCCAGTCCCCCATGTCAAAATCCCCACATTAGGGAGAAATCAAAGCTGAACTAATAGGAGAAGCAACAGGTTTAGAGACAGAGCTGGGAGCCTTGTCTTTGTACTTTTTGTCTTAGATATTCTCTCTGTTGTGCGCTGTGCTAACAAATACTGTATTTTAAAGCAGTAGTATTATAGGAGTTGCAGGTGAGCATCTCGAGTGCAGTGAAGTGTCTTAATAGAAGCATTTGGATGTAGTTGGGAGAGGAAAAAGAATCCCATAAGCACTGTTAATGCTTTTAAGGTTACTGATGTAGAACCTCAGAGACTGTTAGTGACAGAGGCAGCACCTGGCAAGCCAGCTGTTGCCTGGGTTGTGTTTTCTTTCCTGTTCATTTAGCCAATTGCTTTAACTAAAGGAAGAACATTGTCTGCACAGTAAGAAGAAAATGCAATAATGAGCATGTGTCATGATTCCTGTTTGCTTTTAGCCAGACAGTGAGGTCAGCCTTATTTCTTACAACCTATTTTTTCTGTATTATTTTAATAAATGGTGGGGGGGTTTCTTATTTTTACAATTTATTAGTATATCTGAGGACCCATCACCTTTCTGCTTCAAATGATATATTGCATAGTATGAGTGAATAGCTAAAATGCTTAGAGTAAAACATTTTTCCTCCCTGCTCGGACTCATTCTGTGGGCAGAACTTACCTGTGAGGAGCACCAAGATGCAGCGCAGAAGGAAGCAGCAATCAGTAGGCTTTGTGTAGCTGTGCACTCACTACCTAGCATTTTCCCAGCCTAGGAAAGACAGTCTGGTTCCTGCTGGGAAACTATTTGTAATTAACTTGCATTCATCGGGCAACTTCATTTGTAGCTGCATCAGTGTTTTCTTGTAAAGCTGCTGTTACATGTTAAAGGAGGCAGGCAACTGGGGTCCAGGTATTTCCAGTTTGTGGTTAATCCTTATTTTTTCCTTTAGGGAAGGTGAAAAGCATTGTCAGTGTTGTGTGTGTGTATGACTGATACATTTAAAGCAGGACAAAAATACAGCGTGGGCTGATGGACCTTGCTGCTGCTTTTCCCTTAGAGCACTTCTAGGCTTTTACCATGGGGATGGCTGTAATCTCTGCCACGCAGGAGGAGGAAGCAGGACATGGCGTTTGTACTTTGACCCTAGGGAAGCACAGTGCTTTCGCCGGGAGCAGCAGGGAAGCGTTCTGTATTTATGCTGCACATTGGAGTTGGGGGAGTCACGAAAAAGATCACTGCATGGTGGCTTCTCAGAGGCTCGGGATTTCACTCACAGCAAGTATCTGCTTTTGTACCTTTAGAACAGGGCGAACATGCAAAGAGCCCTTGAAAGGTTGTAGAGAGGTGAGGATCGGTCTGTTCAACCAAGTAACAAGTGATGGAACAAGAGGAAACGGCCACAAGTTGCACTGAGGGAAGTTTAGATTGGATATTAAGAAGAATTTCTTTACTGGAAGGGTTATCAGGCGTTGGAACGGGTTGCCCAGAGCAGTGGTGGACTCCCCATCCCTGGAGATATTTAAAAGACTTAGTGCTTAGGGATATGGTTTAGTCAAGGACTTGTCAGTATTAGGTTAATGATTGGACTTGATGATCTTAAAGTTCTTTTCAATCTAGGCAATTCTATGATTCTGTGAAAGCTGGGCCTGAAAGTGGCTGAGGTGGCTTTGCTTTTGGTGCTGCTGATTATAAACCTGAGCAGAAGCCCTGCCCCAGGGCTGGAGAGCACTTGTGTTGTACAGCAGGTACAGGGGGGCTTATCCCTCTCGGGAGTCATGGAAATCTTTGGCTCTACCCAACACTGCTTTCTATGAAATCAGTCTTCAATGTCGTCGGGTCTTTACCTTTCCAGATGCATAAATGGCTTTTCTGCATGCCTCTCCTGGTCTTCCAGATGCTATTTGTGGGACTTTTTTAAGAGACAGGCATTCAACCGCAAGAACCTTCAGTGCGATGTTAAATAGGCAGGAAATCAGAGGGGCTTCATTAGCCACTGGTGTGGCAAATCACTCTCCAGTTGCTTAACTGATGAGTTGTAAGCAAATGTGCTCATTAGTTAAAGGATGTTAGTAACGGGCTCTCAGGAGGCGCTTCATGGGACTTCTTGGCTGAGCGATAAGAGCTCCCTGCAGAGTGTGTGGCTTCCACACAGGTCTGGGTGCAGTAGGAGCCAGGCAGCACATCATGGAGACATTGGGTATGTAGCCAACCAGGAACCACTTCGGGCTGTGGTGGGAGGGAATGTGCTCTCCAAAATGTATAATCTACTTCTTGGTACTTGAAGCATTTGAAGCAAAATGTGACTTCTCCAGAAAAGTCATCTTACCCTTGACTTTGCTTCACCTGTGGGGATGAGCTTCTCAAGAATTAGTGCCTGTCTCTAATGGACCTCCTGTGGGCCAAAGGTTTTGCTGCTGGATGTGCCACAACTGTTCTTGCATTCATAGGTCTGCCCTTATTGCTCATGGCTGAATGGCCTACGTTGTGTCAGCAAGGCCTCCAGTGCTGAGAGAAGGAAGAGCTGTTTGTCTTCTCCACCTGCCTAAGTTCAAATGTTTCTCATCCAGGATGCATGAAGCATGGTGCATCAACTAGCAAAACTGTGTCTGGGGGAGTTCCCTGCTGTGCATGGCCACTGTCCATACTGGTGGGGTCAGACATGGCTTCAACACCAGCCATAGTGGCAGAAAAGGGCCTTAAGGCTCTGGGGAGAGAAAGTTTGGGAGCAGGTTCCTGCAGCTGGGCCAGAGCTTCACTCTACCCAAACTCAACAGCAGGAGGAGGTCAGCTGTCAAGTGCTGGCTGTAGTTCACTTTTGCAGCATGGTCAAGGCTGAACCTGCTCTGACTGCCCTGGGGGTAGCAGTTTGTTAGCATGGTTGCTTTGGGAATGGATGGAGATGTGACTTGTGTCTACAGACATGGACAACCTGTGTCCTCTGCTCAGGAAGGTGAATGTGGAAGTGGTGGGAGGCAGGAGGTTTTCTTCCAAGGGGCCGAGGTGTCATCTTGGCTATGCTTGTTGGTGCTGTGGTGGGAGGGAGCAGGAACGCTTTCCCAGCTCTTCAGGAGTTGCTGCACCCTGTGCACACACAGGGCTTGACATTTCGTTCAGGAGTGAGAGCTCATGGCTGTCACTAAGCGGCATAAATCAGCTGCCATGCTTGCCCTGGGGACTTCCTTCTCCCTGTCTGAAGTGCTGGCTGCCACCCTGCCTCTGCCACACTCCCCCCTCCCATGGCTTCCTGCTTGTGGCGGTGGAGCTGGATGCCCCCTCAGGACCTAGTCCTGATCCAGGGGACAGCTGACCTGATTTCACTGCCAAATAAACCCTGTCACAGCAGCACATTACTGCTCATGGGCTCTGTGTTTGCCCCCACGTTGTCCGATGTGAGTTAGTGTCTGGTTGCTTCTGCCGCCAATTTTCCCAGCCCTAAACTGACTCTCAAGCTCTGGACTCCTGCACGTCTCCTACTGCTGGGCTTTCTTGCAGGACAGATGGGTGCCACCAGGCTGCACCCTCTGTTAAACCCCACCACGAAAACCCATCAGATGCTCGTGTGATGTTGCAGCTCCTCCATTCTCAGACACGACGCCTGTGGCACATCACCTCCCGGGGTTGTGAGGCCACCTCCATCATCCTGCTCATCACTGGTGCAGGTGAGTGTTTAACAGCACAGGGCATGCAAAAAGCAGAGCAGGCGGGAGAACCTCTTGGCCTCAGCAGGGCTGTGGCTCTGTCTGCCCACAGGGTCTCTCCCCAGCAGCCTGTCCCTCCTCGGATCCTCTGGGATGCTGGTACCCTGGGATGCTGGAATGGACTCTCCACACCAATGTGGGTACTCCCAGCATGTGACAGCCTGTTGGGTTGCTGTGGCTATGTGGCTTCATCCCCAGAGATGCCATCACCAGTTGCTACTCTTATCCTTTTGCAGACATATTTAAATCTCAACCCTTTCATTAAAACCGATCAGCTGATTGAGGCCTCTGAATGCAGCGTATTTATAAAATTAGCCCAAGTTTCTTCTCAAGAGGTATAATACCACTAATCAATATAATAGGTTAAACCCTTCCATTACAGCTCTGCTGAGAGGATCTGGAGTTTGACATTTGTATGCTGTGCTCAATGCTCCCTTTCTCCCCTGCTAGTTATTTTTATCATTATTTTGGTTCTTATGACAAAACTGTACTCTGCTCATCTGGAAAGCTCTTCCGCCTCTAAATCCTGCTTGCGTTTGGCTTACGTTCAGCCCTGTGGCAAATAAAAAAGCTCTCTTGACTTAATTTTCAAACATCAAGGTCCATTAAATCAAAGTGATGCTTTCTATATCTTGTGGTTTTCAGCAGCCCATCCCTCCTCTCCCAGCTTCAGGCCTTTCAGCTCTGCTGGTTGTCTCCTGAGCTGGTCAGCTGACAGGATTTGGAGGCCATCATTGAGGGCATTGTTGGAGGTTTCCCCTTGTCTTGCCAGCGCTGTGGGAATCGGAGCTGTGGCTAAGAGCACCCCTTGTTGGCGGTCCTATGGGTGTGAAGGAGGGATGGTTGGCTGGATCCAGCTGGGTCTGAGGCCAGCTTGTGCTACCCTTCTGGGAAGCTCTTGTCACCTTTCTGCTGTTCTTGGGTATCCTCTGCCCATTGCTATTTTCTTAGCTACTCATCTGCACTCATGCTCCTGTTCTGTTCCCCATCCTGCTCTGTGACCAGCTCCATGTGTGTGATGTGAGGAAGTTTTCCAGAGGGACCCAGAAAGTGGTCGGCAGGAGGGAGGGACAAGACACACGGAGCCAAATGGCTTGGACAGATCTTCCCCATCCATGGTAAGTTCTCTAATACTTAGATGCACACTTACTGTATGTACCTTCACAGCTCCCCTTCCCAGCTGGGAGCAGCTGCTCCTAGGGACTCCCCTATGGGCATGAGGGAGAAGATGGCTTTGGGGTTAGGTGGAACGGAGACTTCTAGGGCTTTTTGGTGTCCTGGGTAGGCAGCACACCAGCTTGAGGATCCCAAATGTCCCAGGCATCAGTGGGGTTTAGAGTGGGCTATCAAGCACAGAGGTACAATCGAAAATCTTGTCTTACTGTCCTGGATTGTACCATTGTCCATAATTTTGGGCATTAGGAAAAATTTCTTCCCTAGAAAGGTTGTCAAGGCCTGTCCCAGGCTGCCCAGGGCAGTGGTGGAGTCACCATCCCTGGAAGCATTTCAGTGCTGTGGAGAAGTGGTGCTGGGAGACATGGTTCAGTGGTGACCTGGCAGTGCTGGGTTAATGGTTGGACTTGATGATCTTAAAAGTCTTTTCCAACCTAAACAATTCTATGATTCTCTTCTCTCTGCTGTGCTTGCCCATGTGCACACACACACGTGTGCACACACATTCCCCTTCTCCGTGTCAATCCAGCCACGCTGCCAAGATGACGCAAACCCCATTTGTCTTGTGGCATGCAGGAGGATGAGAGCAGCTTGCACTGTCCGTGCAATATTCTGCTTGAACACTTGGAGGCAAAACTGCCTTTCTGTCCAGAAAGACATCGCAAACACCATGACATGCTGTCTGGGTGCTGCTGGTGCTGCTGAGGACACCCTGCAAGGGTCCCCAGGCCCCAGAGCAGCAGCGGCCCAACAGCCAGGCATCCCCCTCCTCTGGAAAGCATCTCCCACCAACCTTTGCAACCACAGAATAACTTCTGTGTCTCTCTCCTGAAGTGTGTTAAACTTCTGTAAATTAGAGATGGATATTTTAATGCCACAACAAGGTCACAGGCTGCCCAGTGTTAGTCAAAACCATTTTTTCCCCATTTTAATCTTTAGCCTCCTGTTTCCCCAAGGGTGAAGCCTGGCCCCTGAAAGGCTTCAGTCCCCTTTGCTGGTCATTTGGCTGTTTTCCTGGGCATGCAGCAGCTGGCCAGAGGAAGGCCTTCCTAACCCAGTCCCTCCAGCTGAGGCCAGTGATGCTACTGGGATTTGGCACTGGAGATGCTGTGGTGGCCAGAAGAGCAGCCAGAGGCAGCAGAGTTGCTCCCCAGGGTATTCTGGGGAGACACCGTGGGGGAAAGGCGTATCCGGGAGGGATTGCCAGCAGAGGGCAATGCCGTGATGGATTTCCACCTCTGTGCAGTTCAGTAGGTGTTAAACTAAAGATGGTCCAGCATCAGGGGCAGAAGGAGGCAGATGCTGGGACCACAGTCCCCCTGGCCCTTTCAAACTGCCTCAGCCCTGGTGACATTCCCCTCCGCAGGTAGGAGGACACCTTCTTGCCTGGACAGCAGCTGGACTGCCCAGCACCTCCCAGTCCCACCAGCAAGGGGGATTAAGGCTGGAGCTCCCTCTCTGGGGAAGCAGCCACAGGGTCAGGGTATCCCAAATCAGAGCGGGCCAAATCCTGCATGATGCTGTGTGTTTTGTCTGCTCTCAAAGACTGAGGCTTTCTATATGTCCCATTCCCCTGAAGGCAAGGCAGAGCATTCAGGAGGCAAGAGGAGAAGTGTTCTCACTGCTCTTCAGACCCTCAGTGGAACAGGGAGGAGCTTTTTCTTTGACTTTGTGAGGCTGCAAGCATCTCAATGGGATTTGTACATCAAAAGCATCCTTCCAGCAGGCAGTGACCAATGCTGCCACTCCCCTCAGCATGCAGGGAGCAGAGGAGAGGGATGCGTGTGGGGCTGGTGGGGGCTTGGTCCCCTGTGAATGTGGCAGGAGAAGGGGTAAATCTGATCAGAAGTGGCAAAATGCAGTGGGGTTACAGCAAATACGTGTGGTGTGGAGCATACCACAACAGCAACTGCATGTAATGGGCTGAAAGTAGGGTGCCCTGGTTTCTACTGGGCCAGAGTTAATTTTCTTCCTGGTGCAGTGCTGTGTTTTGGATTTAGGGTGAGAATAATGTTGATAACACATGGCTGGTTTAGTTGTTGCTGAGTAGTGTTTATACTAAGTCAAGGACTTCTCAGCTTCTCATGCCCTGCCAGAGAGAAGGCTGGAGGGGCACCAGAAGCTGGGAGGGGACACAGACAGGATAAGTGACCCAAACCGGTCAAAGAGACATTCCAGACCATATGACGTCATGCCCAGTATATAAACTGGGGGAAGGCTGGCCTGGGGCTGCTGCTGGCTGGGTGTCAGTCGGTGAGGGGTGAGCAATTGCATTGTGCATCAATTTTGTGTATTCTAGTTCTACTATTATTAGTAGTATTTTATTCCTTTTCTGTCCTATTAAACTATCTCAGCCCATGAGTTTGGTGGGGTTTTTCCCATTCTCTCCGCAATCCCACGGGGCAGGAGGAGTGAGCTGAGTGGCTGCTTGGTACCTGGCTGGGGTTAAACCATGACACAGGAACTCAGAGACTAGAAAATCATTGCAATAACCAGAGAAACCTCAGGGTGCCTGGAGGGTTATGTGGCACATTCTCGTGGCTCAGATGGGCAGTAACATGACAGCTTTGGCCACGCAGAGGTGCACTGGATCCGCAAAAAAAGTTAAATGCTTCTCCCAAGTAGCTGCCTGTCCCTTGCTCTGCTTGGGTCGCAGTGTCCTCTGCAGCACCAGACAATCCCCTCTTCTGCCAAGGTGTGCTGGAAAAGCAACTTGCATCTTCCTGCTCTGGCCACCTCTGGAGGACAAGGGTCGTCCACACAACCAGTGACTGCAGCACTGGGTTCCGGGAGCACGCATGCTGACTTCTACTGGACTGATAACTTTTTGGCAGCACAGCTACTGGCATCCCTGTGCAGGACCAGCTGTAGCTCTTGGGTGCTGGGCTCTGTTCTCCTGCTCTGCAGCACATGGACCAGAGGAGCAGCACCTTCCCAGGGGCCACTCAGGCTTTGGCGTCACGGCTTTGCTTTGCTCTGCTGTTTCATGAAGCAACAGCACACGATGGTCTCTTTAGCCTTTGTTAACAGAACAAGAGCCAGGGAGCATTTGTGGCCAGCTGGAGTGCTGAGCAGAGGAGGAGCCGATCCGCGCCTGCAGCTAGAGAGCGATGCTGCTCCAAACACCACAGAGGCACTTGTCGTCCCGCAGCCCTTCCTGCAGGAACAAGGATCATCTCTGCAGATCAGCTCACTACACCTATATCTTTTATTTCACCCTCCAGGAAAGCTGCTGCTCCTAAGGCTGCTGTCCCCAAACCCAGGAGAACCCTGCTGGGCTCCTGCCCTGCATTTTCCAAGATTGTACTCATTTGGCTTCCAGGGAAGATGTTTATCTTGTTCTTCCAAAAATGACCAGAACAAGGAGACTGGTTTTGTCATAAATAAAATATACTCCATCTTCATTATTAAGTGTACACCTGCTCTGACATCAGTTATGGAGTGTTATTGGCCCTGACGTTTGGGGCTGGAGTCAAAAGATGGCTTGCTGCTAAGGTAATAGCAGCAGTAAACTGTCCTCAGCCTCTTCCTTGGCCATTTGGGAGCAAAGTTCAGTGCAGGTCCCCACTGGTGTGCTTGGCCTCTGCAATGCTGAATGGACGAGCAAGATCAGCTGCAGGGGGTAGGTGTCACCACATGTTAGTGACTCCTGATTTGAATGGAGGTGTTGGAATGAACTTGGCTGATGGTTGCTGATCTGAAGTCTCTGCAGTCTTGTCTTGGATATCTCCTGGCCAGGGCCAGTGGCTTTTGGGGCACTTGGCCAAGGGTGTCCACATTCCTCCTCCTGTCCTTCCCACACTGGCTTCATCACCTCCAAGGTACGAGAGCTGTTTGTGAAGCTCTGAGCACCACAATCCCTCCTTTGCAGAGATGTCCTCTGCTTGTTGCTGCAAGTGGAGCTATTACATGTGTAAATGAATGATTGTAAGGGGTGAATGTGAACCCCAGTGGTAATGGGACACTCTTTGCCTGTGTGACACTTCTACTTTGGCAGAGGCTTGTGCAGCCACGTGTCCCAGGAGATGGGTCTGGTCAGGACTGAGCTCTGGGCTGTGTTGAGATGCTGGGCCTGGAGGTATCGCTGGCAGAGGAAGACTTTGCTTTGCCTTGGGAGGAATAAATCACCTCAAGTGGAGCATTGGAGGCAGTAAATGCTGTGCTGAGCATC
This sequence comes from Eurystomus gularis, assembly GCA_013400335.1. NCBI lineage: Eukaryota > Metazoa > Chordata > Aves > Coraciiformes > Coraciidae > Eurystomus > Eurystomus gularis. The sequence goes on from VZZY01003112.1 coordinate 33,964, forward strand.
CCCCAAAGTTGGGCCCCAGCTCCTGGGAGGAGAGCATCTCTGCTGCATGTCCTTCGCAGTGATGGAGCTGTTCCCTCTGGGCTTCATCAAGATGTGGGGCTTTTGCATGCACTGGGAAAGGAGGAGGAGCTCTGCTGGGGCTTTCTGCAGCCCTGCAAGACACATAACCATTCTTTCTGTCTCTTGTCCCAGATAGCTCATCTGAGAGTCCCACGAGCGTGTATCCATCCTGGTCCTTGCCTGAGCCTGCTCTTCCCTGACCGCAGATGTGCAGAACAGAAGTACTTGTAACGACTTTCACAGACACCTGCTGGCATTTTTGGGCTCGGGGAGGCAACAGGAACCTCCCAGCCCCTGGTGAGCTGTGCATGGAGACAGGGTTTCATGCTCTGCGGGCAAGGAGAGCAGGAGCATCCAGGATGTGTTTTTTCAGCCCCTGCATTAGCTGCCTGCTGCCCACGGGTGCGAGCTGGGGAACAAGAGCTAAAGCTCTGTGACAGGACACATGTTCCCAGCAGAAAACACCGACACGTGTCCTGCAGACTGAGGAGGTGCTTCTGAGAGGATGTGTGGTGCGGCGAGGGGGGGCAGAGCCATCTGTCACTGCTTTCTAATTAACGCTGGGTTTGATATGATAATTAAATCTGACTTTTGCATTAATTTTTTGCTAATTATTTACAAAAATGTTTTGGATAACTGTCGTCATGCTGTGCGAAAGTGATATCCAGCGCCCAGCTGATGGGCAGTGAGTCTGAGTGTGCTTGGGCATGGGGCTGAAGTTGCTGGGCAGCAGGTGGCCACAGGTCCTCAGGGCCACCAGGTCAGCAGGAGCTTTTTGGGAAGCTCCACATCCTGCCCTGCTGGGATGCGGGACAGGGCCAGCTCTGGGGGTCTCGGCTCTCCTTCACTCTGTATGTCCTGGTGCTATGTGCTGGCGCGTGCAGAGCCAGGGGAAGGAGGACCCAGGGGGTGTCCAAGCTTCTGGTGAGGGTGCAGGAGTGGTCCAGAGGTGCAGCCTGAGGCTGCTTTAGGCAATGCAGGGGCTGGAGGCAAGGTGGAGAGCAGCAGCATGGCTGCTGCTCTGCTGAGATCTAATGAAAGACCTTATTTTGAGCATCCATTGATGAGCACAAGGGGCTGCTCTTGCTAAAATGTCGTGGTTGCAAGTGTGTCAGTGGGAGCTCTGGAGCCTTGCCCCCTTGGAAAGTCAAATTTATGACCATGTTCAGTGTTGCCACTGGACACTGTAGCCCGGATGTTCATGCAGGTGGCTCTGATGTCCACACATATCCACGCTTGGAGGAAACTGCTCAGGGATGCTCTGCCCATAGCAGGTCCCAGATCCAGAGAGAAAAGCAACCCCAAGGCAGCAGCCTTGTGGGTTGGGAGGTGAACAGTGCTGGAAATCCCAGGGGGTGGGTGTGCAATGGTAGCAACCCCACAGGAGCTGTGCTCTTGCTCTGGACACCACTCTTTGCAGCCCTTCACCTTGAGGTGAGGAAGCCTTTGCCTCTTCCTCAGGGTGCCTGGAGCAACTGTGCCAGGTGCTGCCAAAATGTCAGCTGCAAAGGAGCTTCCTGGCACTCCAAAGCACTGGTATTTGACCGAGCTGCAAGGATGAGAGCTGGTGTCAGTGAGGGAGTCATGGGGAGGCTGGAGAGCCAGTGGGATGGAGGAGGCAGCTGAGGATGCAGATGGATGCTTCAGCATGCCTGTGCAGCAGAGAGGGACCATCAGTGACTGTGACAGTGTGGCTGGGGTCTCTGCAGCCTTCTTGGTGTTACACTCAAGCTTCCCCATGCAGGTTCAATGCCAGGATTCCTTCTTTGTTCACCATGAGCAGCCGAGAGGGCTGTAAATGCCAGCCAACCTCTGCACACAGGCTTCATTTTCCCCTTGGCATGGAAACAGCTTTTTGTGGGCCTACTCTAGCACCCCTGCTCTCTGTGTCCTCCAGCCCCATCCTCTCAGGTGCTGGCACTGAAGGGGACAGTGTCAGCCTGAGAGCACCATGTGGGGAATGTCCTTTCCCAGGAAGAACATGAACTGGTTCAGCCTCTCCTCACTGTGGAGGGAAGCACTGCAGGAGGCTGCTGACTGCCTGGCAGCTCCATGGAAGGATGTGCCACAACTTATTGTATTTTTATAGGCATCTGCACTGAAATTTGTCAGCATTAATAGGGAGCAGCATTGGGGTGGGTACCATGGTCTCTTGGCCCTGCCAAAGCATTGGTGCCTTCCCAGCACTTCCCATCCTCCTGCCTTTCACTGGCTCCACCAGCCCTTGCATGGTACGAAGGGTCTGACTCTGCTCTCTCCAGCGAGGTTTTGGCGAGGGAGGGGTGGTGGCTGTGCCGGCTCCGTTCAGGGACAGCCACGCTCCCGGTGCTTCGATGAGCTTCAACCGCTGCAGGCTCCCATCCCTTGCACAAGGGGAGCAGGAGCATCTCAAAACCAGCAGTTACAAGCTGTGCGGAGCAGCTGTAGCAGATGTTTTAAATATGTTTTCTTCCACCTAGGGTAAATTTGGGTAAGAAATATTTCAAATCTAAATCTGTAGTTCTCACTCGCTGCTTGCATGGCTTGTCTGACACTTTTCATAGTGCTTGAAAGGCAAATTAAGCAGGACTGAGCTGCAGAGATGGGTGCTGGGTGGTAGGCGAGGGGCAGCGGGGGGCTGCTTGGGGGTGGGCAGGGCCCCATGGCTGGCTGTCGGGGTGCAGGAGCTGCAGTCCGTGGTGCCCTCGGTTCTGGCTGATGCTTTTCCCTTTGTTAGTATGAAGCGTGCGTGCAGATTAGCTCACCCTGCTGAGCATATTACAGGTTGCTGGTTCTTTGCACTGGTTGGCTCTGTGGCTGTACAATGTGTAATTCACAATCAATTTAGCTAATGCTAAAATGCAGAGGAGAAAAAGACAAATAAAGAGGAAAAAGGAAAAAAAAAAAGGAAAGGGAAAGAAAAAAGAAAGGAAAAGGAAAAGCACAGGCTTTTCAGTTTAACAGCTGGCGATGCCTCAATAGACGCTATCAGCGGGACTTCACAATCCACTACCTGACATAATTTCTTAGCCTCCCTCAGTCCAGTTTCACCTAATTCCTGAGCAAATATTGACAAATCTCGTATAATCCTGCTGGTACGGTACCGGAGAACTTTATTTTGTTTGCAGCACTCTTGGTACCATCTATATCCCCTGGACAGGAGCCAAGGGACACAAGCACAATTTTAAATCGGAAGAGCAGAAGGACAGGAGAGCAAAGAGGTTGTGTGCACACCGGTTGCTGGGAGTGTTTTTGGGGACCAGGGCTGCTCCTTCCCATGTGTCTGCCCAGCCCAGGGCTGGTGGGGATGGGTGGATGTGGGTGCATCCCCTTATGGGCATCCCCCTGTGTCCAGGGGCTCTGGTCCCACTGCAAAATCCTCCATGGCATGTCCAAGAGGAAAACTTCTCTCTGTAACTCTTCCAGGAACACCACCATGGTGCTGTCCGCAGGAGACGAGGTAGAGACGTGGTGCATGGGGATAAGCCATGGCTCATAGAGCCCAGGCCAGGAAGGACATCTGGGATGGTGCCATGTCCCACCACTAGAGCCTGGTTTTGGCTGAGGGTGCTGTGGTGGAGCAGATGGGAGGAAGTCTTACTCAGGTGGGCAAGCAGGGAGAGTTTTGCTTTGATATTCCTGCTGGGACAGTTTCTAGTGTTCACTATTGGAGGGTATGACAAAGCTTCCCTCACCCACCACTTTCACCACTCACCTGTGGTTTATTGTCTCCTACCAAACCACCTCTTAGCAAGGCTGGGAGGTGCTAAATCAGCTCCTTCTCAGCACCACAGCGTATTGCTTGGAAGGTTTGGGGTGTTTGTTTTACCAATCCATCAAAACCCAGTTCCAGGTCAGGGAGATTGATGGGTGGGTTGGGATAAAGATCCAGCAAAGGCTGCAGTTTCTCCTGGACATGTGCTCTCAGGGTCCCCATCACTCCTGCCGTGGCAAGTGAGGAGCTGGGGATGGTCCTTGCTGCGGCTCTGGGGCTTGGCGAGAAGAGTGACATGGTAGGTATGAACTGGCCTGAGTCTGTTGCCTTGAACTTGAGCCAAAGCTTTTGGCTGGTGCAGGGGGGGAGGTCTTCTCTTCCTTCTTCTGATCCCAATGGAGGTGGCAATGAGCTCATAGCAAAACAGTGTTCAGACCATGCTACTTGTTGCTAGGTCACTGAGGGTGCCATGAGTGGCAGAGACCTTTTTAGGGATTGATTGCACCCCAAAGACTGCAGCCAACAGGCAGAGCTGAGCTAGTGATTAAATCTTGGAGGTAAAATCCCAACATCTGAATGGGAAGAACCTGCTTCAGCTCTGCTTGTAGGAAACCTGGAGTCCACTTGGTGCTGTAGTGAAGCTGGAGTCCCCTGGATACCATGGCATGGTCACAGGGTGCCACAGCAAAGCTACAAGAAATGGGACCTTCTTTTCCAGGGGGGCTGCTGTAGTGTCACCTGCCCAGTGCAGGTGAGTATTTGCAGCTCCACTATTCTGGGTGTGATCTCCCATCCCATGTTGCTGTTGCTCTGAGCCAGCATGTCCTAACCACAGCTGAAGGTGACTGTGCCATGGGTGGAGATGCCTTCACAGCCATGTGGCATTGCAGGGGCTGCAATGGGGTAGGACCTGCGCTAAAACCTCCTTGTCACCACTTTGGGAGCTCAGCTGTGATTTTGTCCCCTGGGCTGTTAATTCTCTGATCAGTTTGTTGTACCCTGCCCAGCGCAGGAGCTCCTCTGTCCATGGGCTGGGTGGGGCTGGACTTTGTGACCAGTGCTGGGCTAGTACACAAAGGTGGAGTGCTGCTGGCGCTGTTGCTGAAATGAAGCAGTGTCAAGGTAGGACGATCCTGTTCTAGCAGGTTGAGCCCACTGCAGGATGAGCCATGGGAGGAGCAGTGAGATTTGGGGGACTGCAGTGCCTGAACCCCACCAGACCCCAGCCAGCGCTTTTAATTTGTCAGCATCATGAGTGCTAAAATGGCCCATCCCCATCAAAAATGTCCCTTTTATGCAGCCAGGCAACTGCTCTTCTCACCTACATCATCTGCTGCATCCTCACCCTGCCCGAATCATGCTGCAGTGTGGACCCAAGGGAATGGTGCTGGGGCACTGAGATGGATGTGCAAAGCCAGGAGTGATGGATGGATGGGTACCTGGCAGGAGGATGGCAATGGAAGAGAAAGCTGATTTCAGTTGACTGGTTAATGACTTCATAAAGCCAGTGACTTGTTGGCAGCACCTGGCAGTTCATTTTTAACAGCGGAACTCCAGTGCTCAGCCCCAAAGCCAGCTGCCTTGGAAATTCCAAACTCAATAAGCAGCTTGGGGGCTGAAAATGAGCTCAGTTTGAGTCAGCCTGCGCTCTTCCCTGTGCCCCATCCACATACTGTGTCCTTGCCACTCCCCAGTCCTGATGGCGGACTCATGCTCTTCCACGAGTGATCAGTCATAACCTAGATTAACCTGATCGGCATCCAAAGAGCTGGGGACAAATGGTGTCTGTGGTTTGACCTGGACACAGCATTCATTTTCTTCCCAGATTTGTGCGATTTACACCCTGCTAACCTGTAACGTGGCGAGGATCAGGCCCCTGAGTGGGAGGCAGTGACAGCTGCTCTCATCCTTGGTTATTCCCTCCCCAGCCTCATGTCCTGTCCCCCCGATTAAGATGGATCATTTCTCTTCTTGCTTATCTACAGCACATGTCCTGGAACACTCGTAATATAATTTAATCTTTCTCAAGTCCCATGGCGTTGCTTGGTGAAATGCTGGGTATTACCACTAATCTTCCTGATCTCTGCTCATTTAATTATTTGACTCCATGCTTCACCCGCACCCTCTCCCACGGCTCTGCAGCCCCCGATCCACAATCCATGGTGGCTTCTCAGTGTGAGCAGAAAAGCTGACCCTGCAGCTGGGGCTTCATCTCCAGTTATACACTCTGATTTTAAGGTCTTGTTTGAAATTTTCACCTTATCATTTGATTTCCATATTTGCCTGCGAGCTTGGTGGGGAGATATCCCAATTTACCCTCAACCCTTCTCCCTTTGGGAGGTGGTCGGACCTCTGCGCGCCCGACTGCGACAAATACCTTTAAGGGGTCCCTTGAACCTGCACAAGACCTGCTCCTGGTTTTTCTGTTTGTCCCTCCCTGTAATACTCCTCCTGCTCCAGCACTCCACAAATCATCTCCTGCAGGTGAAGCTCACTCCTGGTGAGGTCCAAAAAAGCAGGATGAAACAGTAATAAGGGCATCCTGCTTTGCACTAACTTTATAACTTATTTATGGGCACATGTGCAAAAAGCATTTCTGTATTTAATCAACCCACTGCCAGCAGCTTGATGGCAATGGGCTGCGTTATTTCAGCAGCTTGGACTCACGGTCACGGAAACGTGGGGTTACAGCCGTGGCGAGGAGCTGGCTGCAGAAGAAAAGTCTCTTCAGCATGGCGGTGTGTGGTAATACATACTAATTAAGACAAATGTAATTACCCAGGTTACAACTCATGCTTAACAAATTAGAACCAAAACACGACAAACATGAAGAGAGAGGAAAAACAGGCTCACGGCTTTGAAAAGCACAGAGCCCAGGCAGGGGCTTGGGCATTGTCTCAAGTCAGCGACTCTCCTGGAGTTCATCCAGGGCACAGGGGATGACTTTGCAGCTTCCTGTGCTGTCGGAAAATCACTGCTGCAAATTAAAGAGGCAAAAAAAGGGAAAAAATATTCAAGCTGCAAAAAAAGAGAAAAAATATGTTTATTTGTGTATCAAAAAAATCACAGAATTGCCTAGATTGGAAAAGATCTTTAAGATAATCAAGTCCAATCGTTAAGCTAACACTGGCAAGTCCTCGACTAAACCATATCCCTAAGCCTTATATGTCTTTTAAATACCTCCAGGGATGGGGACTCCACCACTGCCCTGGGCAACCCGTTCCAATGCCTGATAACCCTTTCAGTAGAGAAATTCTTTGTAATATCCAAACTCAACTTCTCCCAGTGGACCTTGTGGCTGTTTCCTCTTGTCCTATCACTTGTTACTTGGTTGAACAACCCCGACTTCGCTCCAACCTCCTTTCCGGTAGTTGTAGAGAGTGAAAAGGTCTCCCCTAAGCCTCCTTTTCTCCATGCTAAGCAACCCAAGTCCTCTTAGCTGGTCCTCATAAGAGATGTGCTCTAGACACTCTACCAGCTTGATTGTCCTTCTCTGGACACACCGTAGTGACTCAGGAGTCCCTGGGTCCTTTGCAAGGAGTGAAGACAGGAACAACAAATCCAAGTCCTTCTTAGCTGTGAAGTCCCATGTTCCTGGGAGGCCACCACAGGACAGCCAGCTGCCTGTGCTGGGACACCAGCACCCAGAAGTGGCCGGACTGGTGTGGAAGGATGGGTTGCAGGAGAGTGGCTGTGGTTGCTGCAGCACCATGGCGATTTCTGGTACGTGCTGTGCTTCTTGCCTCCTGCCTCAGTTCCTTGCCTGTGGGTGGTTGGCGCCCAGGGCATCGCTGCACTCCTGGGCAAGCCATCGGAGGAGTTTAGCGGAGGCTGCATTAAAAATCCTCGCTGTCTTTATACACAGCCAGAAACTAATCAAGGAAAGCCAAGCTCTTGGTAAAAAACCTGAGCTGAATCACTTTAGACTTTGGGCTTTAATTTTGATCAGATCGTCTGATTTTTAGCAGATAAATCAGGCTTTAATTTTACTCAGAAAGGAGCTGCTGGTGAAAGCTTAGTGTGCCGCTCATGCATGGACACTGGTGGCAGCGGTGACCCTTGGCAAGGGCTCAATGGGGTTCTCTGGAGCTGCTCTGCTTTGAGACCCCCTCATCCAGTTGTGCCCAGGAGGAGTGGGCTGCACTCACCATCTTGTGGTTTCCATTCATAGAGGGTTGTTTGTGAGGGGGATACTGGAAAGCAGATTAATGAACAACACATTAAGAATGAAACCAATAAAAATCTGCACAGTAAGTAGAGCTGCTGTCAAATGATGTTCCCAAGGGAGATAATATCCCTTCCCCCTTAATTTCTTAGTAATCCATTATGATTAATGCTATTACAGGGGAAACACTGTTATTACAAATACATTGATGGTAGCAGAGTTGCAGAATTAATAACACTGGGTATTACTTAACTAATTAGCTGCTCTTTTCAATAGGACCATTATCCAGACGCGTTAAACTGAACCTTGTATCACATTCTCCTCTGAGCTGTCTTTGCTGTGAGGAGATGAAATGAGACACATCTCCTCATTTTTGGCCAAAAAGCAATCTTCCCATGGCACTGTCATTCAGCTGAGCTGCCCACTGGTTAGTGGAAGCTCTGGAAGCCCCAGGAAGCTGGTGGTGAAGCATCTTGTGGGGTTGCAGACAAGTGGCAACAGAGGGAGTGGAACCAGGAGCTAGCATCATCAGGTGGTCCTCAGCCCTCCAGGACTGTCCATGCAGGGGACTCAAGAGGCTCCCAGAGCCCAGGAGGACCTGGCCCAGTTGGAGAACAAGCCCATCCGTCCTTGCAGCCTCATGGCTTCAGAGGTCCTCTGAAGGATTTTCCAACAACCTTTCTTTAACTGCTTTTCCTGCCTACTGCAGAAATACAATTAGCAAGAGACCTCCTTAGCTGGGAGTTGGCTTTATCCTTTTCTGGTTGGCACTTCCATACTGGGAAATCCTGATGCCAGCTGCATATTGGGCTGAACGAAGAGAGTGGTACCAGCTTAGTGGACAAACTGGGTTTGAACAGGAGCAGGAGGGAGACAGGTGGCTTGAAAATGCCTGATACATTGAGGCTGTGTTGATCACCAGCATCTTGGGGACCCTTTTCTCACCTTGGGAAAGCCACCACCTGTTGTCAGGTAGACCTGGGAGCTCTGGGCAGCCTTAATAGCCATTCAGCGCGTCCCATTTCAAATCGGAGCAAAGACCAGGGGGGGTGTGAGGCAGTTGTGTGCCGTAGCTGGGAAGGTCTCACCCAGTCCATGCCACTGTCACATCAGTAGTCACATCCTGCTCAGCATTATCAAGCAACTTCTTGGCCATTGCTGACTTATGGTAGTTCATCTGACGGAGTTCTGCTGAGGGCTGAGAGGGAAATGAGCCCTGTAATGCTCTGCAGGGAGGCTGGGTGGATGGGTCAGGGGTTGTGTTCAGGCTGGAGAGGATTGCTCCCACCTAGCTGAGGGCCTGGAGCTGTGCTGGCTCTGTACCACCTCTGCCAACACTGCCCCTCCTCCTGGGGATGAGGTCCTTCCTCTGCACAAGCATTACCATACCTGTGGGATGGCGTGGGCTCTTCCTTTCCTCCTCCAGCCCCATCCCCTGCTCCTTCTGACCCAGACAAATCCTGGCACCACAAGAGGGCTCCTTTCAGTGCCTTCCAATTAACACCTACTTAAAATTCAGATGCAAATAAATTTTAAATTTTCTTAATTAATATTATTTCCTCGTTAGATCTAAATAATAGGATTTGAAGAATAGAAGTAGCGGGATATGTCTGGCTGCATCAGAGGAGACTGCAGGTGAGCAGAGTGAGAACCCAGGAGTGGTGGGACCCTGCCCTACATCTTCAGGGAGCTGGAGCTCAGCATCCCTCACGCCTCCAGTAAGTAAAAGTCACCTGAGTGGCAGCTTAAATTGATAACACAGCAGCCCTTGGTTCAGCAGCATTTGAAGATGAAGGATTGCTCCTACAGCCTCCCCTACATCCCAAAGCAAGGTCCAAAGGGGCTGCTGAGGGGTCAGAGATGCTAAGGGAGCTGATCTGTGGGGGCCTGGGATGGTGAGCTGTGGGGGAATGTAGAGGAAGATCATCCCTGGACTGAACCGCTGCAGCACAATGGTGATGGGGTAAGCAGCAGCAGAGCTGCCTTTCTGTGATGCCCTGCCCCAAAATGCCTCTGCCCCCAGATAATGCCAGTTTTCTGGTTTGCTGGTTGATTTTCTCAGCTTGGCTGTTGTGAGATCCATGTATTGGGACTCTGATGTACATGTGACTGAAAAAAAAGGAAAAAATATATGATGATGATATAAAATGCACTTAATCAGCTCTCGTTGCCCATACCCAGTGCCTGGCCTCATGGAGAGGAGGTGCTCTAAAGAGACGGATTAGATCCACTCTGGTCTCATCTGATCTGATGGAAACACTACCAAGTGAAAGCGTAGGCATTCTGCCTCTGAATCTCTGAAATTTCCCTGCTGCTCTGTCTGCATGTCTCCTCTCTGCTCCTGGTGTCTCCCTGCCATTGTACTGCCTTTGGAAGCTTTCAATGTATTTATTTAAATTAATAATAATTTACTCATTAAAATGCTGCAGATCAGTGAGTTATTCTTGAACAAGGTGAAGGGCCCTGCGTACGCTGCTTCCGAGAATTTATTAGCTTGTTGTATTTGCACCTCTTGCAGCGTGTTTGTTAGATGCTGTACATGAAATGATTTATGCAGATCACTGCCACTTGTACCAATCCAGCCTAGAATAATTCAAAAGCAACTGCATAGACCATTTATTAATTATTACTGATGCATTTACGCAGCAAAGGGGTGCCTTTATTTGAATTGTTGGCCTTTTTTTCCCCCAGCATTTGCTGCACTGATGACAATTTTTTGAGGGTCTAATGCATCCTGCTACCAGGACGAGCTGACTGCAGGAGTGGGCAAAGCTCTGCAGACCTGGCTGAGGTTTGGGCGCACAGCCGCTCGCTGCAGCCCCTGGCCTGACCATGGTGTGTCGACGCACCCCCTCAACTAATGAGCAGGTAGCCTAATTAATCCTCATTTCCAGCAGCAGCCGAAAGGAGCTCCACGATGAGCACAATGCCATTTGATGCAGATGAACTGCGCTTTGGTGGGAATTCAATTACACAATTTTTCCTCGCTGAACATAATGCATTTTGACGATACAGTCGTTTCAGTGCTAATGAGATGCATTTTAACCGCTGTGAAGACTGTATTTCTCCCTGCACTTAGTACACAGGATCCACTTTAATTACAGTTTCAGTGGAGAAAAACCCACAGAGTTACTACCTACATTTTACTCCTGGTAACAGCAGTTTCCTTGCAATGCCAGGAACATTATGGATTCACTTTCAAGCCACATTTTATACCAAACAACTTGATTGTGATAGCAGGGAGCAAACAGCTCTGCTTCCCTTCAACTGCACAAGCCTGTGTTGTAAAAGGGTCATTTACAGCAGGGAGATGAATCGGAAGTCAGAACATCCTAGGAATAAAAGCATTCATGGAAGTTGTTTTAGGAGGTTTTTGTAAGACATATGGGGCTTAAAGCCAAATAAAAACTGCAGCTCATGGGCTCACACCAAGATACCCCTGGCATGGGGGCCAAAGCAGCTGGAGCACTTCCCTGTGGGGACCTGGCCCTGGAGCCACCATGAACAGTCACAGTTATTTTATTCAAAGAAGGGCTACAAAAATGATGAGAGGGCTGGAGCATCTCTTCTGTGAAGACAGGTTGAGAGAGTTGGGGTTGTTCAGCCTGGAGAAGAGAAGGCTCTGAGGAGACTTATAGTGGCCTTCCAGTATCTGAAGGGGGTCTACAAGAAAGCTGGGGAGGGACTTTTTACAAGGGGTTGTAGCGATAGGACAAGGGATAATGGTTTTAAACTAGAGAAGGATAGATTTAGATTAGACATGAGGAAGATGTTATTTACTATGAGGGTGGTGGAACATTGGAACAGGTTGCCCAGAAAGGTGGTGGAGGCCCCATCCCTGGAGATGTTCAAAGTCAGGCTTGATAGGGCTCTGAGCAACCTGATCTAGTTAGAGATGTCCCTGCTGACTGCAGGGGGCTTGGACTAGACGACCTTGGAAGGTCCCTTCCAACCCAATGCATTCTATGATTCTATCCCAAGGAGGAGGCACATTTGCTCTTTGACTTCTTTTTGAGAGTTCTCAGACTCTCAAGCCTCGCAGCACAGTTTCCCTGGTGTTTCTGCTCCAGGAGTTGCACATCACAGGAGGTCCTGCTGCTTGCCGTAAGCCCCACGGTTTTTGGCCAGAGGTCTTGTCTGATTAGTGAAGCCATGATGCTTGGCTGCACCTCTGGTACACGGTCCTGGGGTGGCCACTGAGCAGGCTGGCGGCAGAGCAGGCAGTAGCTCCTGCTGGGTGGCAGAAAGTGACCTTAGGGCTGCTCTGATGCTCTGAAGCACTGACCTCAGCAGTCTGTAACCTACTTCTTCACAGCCTTTCCCCTTTCTCCACACAGTGGTTTGGGCTGAGAGACTGAAGCAGGCAGCTTGGAAAAGCCACGTGGTTGTAAGCTGCGTGAAGAACATGTTTTATGAGGAGTCCAAAGTACTGCAGAGATATTTAATAAAAGATTGATCAAATATGTTGTAGCATGTTGTATAAATCACTCTGTGACCATTTCATGCTGACACCTCATTTGTTAATAGCTGGAAAACATTTGTAGCCTTCTATGATACATCTTGGCAATTGCTGTGGAAAAAAACAAACCAAATTCTTTCTGTTAATCATTCATGTCTTTATTTAAGTATTTATAAGTGTCCCTTTGTTTAAAGCTCCCCTCCCCAGTCAGTTCAAGGGAGAGCCCAAGCCCACCCGCGCCGTGACCTGCAGGGAGCTGCAGCCAGGCTGTGACCCAGCGCCAAGGCAGGTGACAAATAAACAAGTCGTTCTTCAGCCCAGCGAGGCAATGAGACTCTCACTTCTGTGGCTGGAGGACACAGCTGGACAGACAAAGCTGCATTTGCTGTTGAAACTCCTTGAATATTGGGAATGGTTAAAAAATGAAATATCATACATAAAGTCTGACTTGGCTTCTCCAAGGAGATCCTGTGGTGGTGGGTATGGATGGCAGAGGGGTCTTTGGATCTCATCCCACTTTTTCCTTTGTTTCTTCAGAAATTAATGCTGCTCTTTTTCCAGAAAGGTTTCTCCCCCCNCGTTTATTTATTTTCCCTTTTGATGCTGATGGTTAAAGCAAAACCAGGAGCTCGTAGCTCTGTTGTGCTCAGGGTGCAGACTGTCTGTTTGCTGACAGCTCACAGCAAGAGGTTGTTTAAGGCAAAACCATCTTTTTCTAGAGTTTTCAGCACCTCTGGCGTGGTGGGTGCTTTTGAAGGCAATTGGGCAGGCGCCAAGACCTTGAAAGTCAGAACCCTTTTGAAAAATCAGAGTTATGTTTCAGGCAGCCATGCCCTGATGCCTGGCTCTGCTCTGCACATACAAAGGCAGCACCTCTGAGGAGCACAAGCTTGGGCAGCCCCACGTACTTTCAAGTGGAAAACCAATGAGAGGATTTTAAAAAATAGAGGCCCACGGTCCTTTTAATTTCTCTATGATTGTAAATGCACCTGAATTGTGTTTTTATGGTGTCATCTGCAGTAGCAAAAGCTAAAAACAAATTGATTTTGAGATCTGTAAAGCAAGAATCTCCAGGAATCCCAGGACTCCAGGAGCCAGGGCTTCCTAAAATGCAGAGCTAGGAATACAGCCTGGGTGGTGGCCATGCCGTAGGTGCAGTGCACTAAATGGAGCTACAGGACAGCTGGCTGCCCCTGGCTGCTGCCTGCCCGCTTACAACCCAGCAGTGGAAGGTGTCTGGACACGGAGCTGATGTAGATGACCTGAATGGGGACATTAGTGGTCACCCTAACCACCCATCTTGCAAAGCCTGCAAGATGTCTTCAGCTGATATCATTTGATTCCCGCTCACTGTTTTTGCTCCTGAGAAAGAAAAATCTCAAAAGTGTGGAAATAATTTTGTAGGTACTCTAAGGCAAATACAGTTTTCTTTACTAGAGCAAGAATCAGCAGAGGATGTGAGGATGTTTCATTCATCTGGATTTATCTGTCCTCCGAGTCTTCTTTTATTGGAAAATACGACTGTTCTCACTTGACCAGCTGAGACTCAGCAAGGTCAGCATTAGCTCTTTGCACTTGCAGTGGGTGAGGATGTCCAGTGCATTCACCGCAAGAGTACTCGCTGCCCACCTGCTCCATTAACCACTCATCTTATACCACCAGCTCAGCAGAACATTGCTGCATGAGTCAAGGACCATTTTCTGGGCCTGAAATGCTATCTAGAATACCAGCTTCTCCTTCCTTCTTCCCTCAACAACCATCTCTTCAGTCAGCCCTATGTCAGGGGCAGGAGCAGGGACACTATCCTGGGGCAATGAAGTGCTGGTAGATCTCGCCCTCAGCTCACCTGTTGCTTGAATCATCTGTAACTTTGTGAAGGGGACATCTATCTGTCCCAGTAAAATGGGCATGGGGGCAGTCGTGGCTGCTGAAGTGGTTTTAAAGACCATCGACTGAAATTGAATGAAGAGGAGCTCACTTGAGATATGAAATTACGGAAATATCTAGAAGTAGTGGGGAAAAAAGCAGTAAAACATGGATCTGGAGGAATTTACTTGAGGTTAGTGATTTCACTGTTTCTTTAAATAAAACTTATTAGCAAGTTCAGGCAGTTCAAATTATCCTTAAATCTTTGGCTTAGTAGATACCAGTGAAGGTTTAATGGTAGCTAATAGGAAGTACTGGGCCTAGTAACTAAGGGGAAAGGAATGGAAATGCACCAGGTGAGTGGTTTTGGTGGAGCTTTTCAACATTTCTGAAGTTCTTTGGTACTCAGAGGGATCCTGTTTTCCAGGCAGGCACGTTCACAGGAAGACTTTTACTTTAAAATCCATTTATAAAGGGTGCTAGAGCCTCTGGAAAGACTCAAAAGAAAGAGACTGCCTCTTCTTGAATGACAAAAATGGTTCTGCTGGTGAGGCTCTTGGTGCTTGTATGGTGTGTTGATGCACTAACTGAATTATGCAACTGCTAGTGTAGCCTTTACTTGTGTCTCAGCCCAGGCCCTGCTTTCGGGTAAGGTTGAATGTCAGATTTTTCCAATTGTTTGGAGTTTGGGTTTTTTTGTTTTGTTTTGTTTTTTTCATGAAACATTGCCAATTTTGTAGTTGTTGTGGGCAACTGGAAACTTCCATGGGAAATTTCCATGGAAATGTATAAGCTGGTGAAACCTTTAACTGGGGATATGCCCTGGCCAAGGATGGGGAAGAAAAGAGCTGCTCCGTAGGGTTAAGGCTGACCAGCCTCTGGTGCCTAGCTCTGGGCAGGGTTGGGGATAGTCCCACGGTGTGGTCTCTCTTTGGTTGCTGATGAGAAGAAGCCAGCAGGGTTTTTTAGTTTGGGCAAGTGGCTGCCTGTGGCTGGGTTGGGAGTTTGGCTGAGGTCCTGCTGCCCAGATCCTGTCCTGCAGGACATCCTTAAGGATGAAGACCAATTTCTCACCTGTGGACACTTCTGCTTTTGGTGACTATTGAGCTTTTTCAGGGAAGTGGATGTGAATGTCTGTGAGGTCAAGTCCAGCCCTATGTCCTAAGTCATCCCAGGTTCCTCTACTCCCTTCTACGTTTCTCCCCCCAAACATAGGTCTACTTCAGGGTCTTTGTTGCAAAGAAATGACAGCCATCTGCTCGGCCTGCATGAACTTTTATGCTAATCCTCATTTCCACGTCTTCTGCAATAACAATCTCAGTTGGGAAGAGAGATTACCTTGCAAATGTCATATGCCCAGAGTTGTTCCATTGTAGTTTCCCAGGAGTGCTAAAATCTCATAAGCAACCTGGTTTAATGTGATTACCAGCCCAGTTTCATTTGCTGAAGGGGAATGGATAGTTTGTATCTATTTCAGAGAAGTAGCTGTGATTTTGATACTTCTTGTGAGATTAACTGAACCATGACAAGTTTTCTGGTTCACCAGCTCCAGAGATCTGGCCATAGAAATTCTTCCTCTTCTACTACTTGAAAGCAGATGGCAATTTATTCTCTAGTAGTTTTAAATATCTTGGAGGATCCAAATGCACAACCCTGCACTTGGGGACTTCATGTAGATTTGTGACCCACTTTAGAGGAGCTGAGGTCGTAAAATAGTGACTGGAATTCAGCAGGACATAAATATCATTGTGGTGGGTTAACCTTGGCTGAGCGCCAGGTGCCCACCAAGCTGCTCTATCACACCCCCTTTCCTTCCCCTCTCCCTCTTCAGCAGAGCAAAAAGAAATGGGAGGAAAATAAGATGAGAAACAAAAAGCAGTTTAATAATAATAGAAGCAAAGCCAAGCAAATCCGCGTGCGGAAGCAAAGGAAAACAAAGTTATTCTCTACTTCCCATCAGTAGGCAATGTTTGGCCACTCCCTGGGAAGCAGTGCTCCAAGACATGTAGCAGTTGCTCTGGAGGACAACGGAACCCCCCCCCCCCCCCCAACCCCCCCTTCTCCCTAGCTTTATAGCTGAGCTGACGTCATATGGTCTGGAATATCCCTTTGGTCAGTTTGGGTCAGCTGTCCTGGTTGTGTCCCCTCCTAAGATCTTGCCCACCCCATCCCACTGTGGGGGTGAATGTTGGGAAGAGCCTTGGTGGTGTGCGAGCCCTGCTCAGCAGTACTCACAACACGGGTGTGTTATCAGCACCCTTCTAGCTCCCAGCACAAAACACTGCTGCTATGTGGAAAACCAGCTCAGCCAGACCCAGTACAATCGTATGTTCATCAGTGGCAGTGATAACCTTGCTTGGCTGGTGTTCATGTTGTTTAAAGTGAATATGGACCTATTTGGCCTATTTAATCAATCTGAAAGTTGCAAGATGGAATGGAGGAAGTAGTTCTGATAATGGAATAAACTTCAGAAGAATTGGAAAGGCAGCTGAATGTCCTCTGCTAAAAAAAAGGAAAGGTATTTTTAGGTCTTTCTAGTGATTTATTTATGGAGAGGTGGGTGCTCCTGCACTCTTGGGAACAGAGCAAGGCTCGTGGGAGGAGTCTCTCTTTGCCTTCATCAGAAAGTGGCATGCCACATTTTAACAGTTTGTACTGGGATGAGCTGGAAGCTCTTCTGAAGCACAAGGGTGCCATGGTCTCCACAGTGAGGTGAGTAACTGTGGTGCTTAGGATGTCTCTAAGTTGGAGTGCAGATTTGGAGAACCTCAGCTCTGCTGCCAACTGTCAAAGTGCCTGGTGCATGGTCTCAGCAAGGACATTTGAGGACTACCGGGTCAGATTGAGCCTCCAAGCATGGCCATATGGTATATGACTGTCCGATTCTGGGGTTGTCTTGCAAGTGAAGGACCCATTTTCCATAGTCCAGAGCTACCCTGGAGATGGTAGGTACAAGGTAGGCCTAAGATAGGTGCAGCACTAACACTTCTTCCCCCTCTCCAAGGTCAGCTCTCTATTCTGGGTGTTTAAGGAGTCAAATCATATATATGAATAACTTACTGTACAAAGTTTCAACTGTCAACAGAGTGATTTGTGAATAAATGTTTTCATTACTTGGCTGGCTTTATGGACGGATGAATAATATCCATCAAATAAATTATTCATCTTTTTCTCTCCTTGCCATCATCAGATAAATGCTTTGTGATTTATATTTGTTCATTATTCATCTGGCTATGAGGAACAGACATATTAGAGGTGGGTTAAGAGCTAAATCTGTTTTATTGAACTCAACAACTAAGTTTTGGTTGATATTGGAGGCTGTAGCTACACAAATCTCATCCCATGTAGTTAAAGTACTTTCTGAGCAGTGATGCTCAGAGCAGTTCCATGGGCAATGAGTGTCTCTAAATGATGTGCTGAGGGCAAAGCCACCTTCTCCTGCTCTGATACCTGATCCTCAACTTCTTAACTTCCTCTGAAATGCTGGGGCTGCCTTGGGCTAATTCTTGCCAGAAACCATGGGTTAGGGATGTCACATGAGTGGGTGTCCTTTGGCCAAGTCATGGTTACAGCAGCTAAACATATGTCCTCTTAAAGGGTGCAGTTCCTCAAAGTTGTCTGGAGCATTGGAGTCCAGGCACAGCGGAGAGGAGCGGATTATCAGTCTTTACAGTGGTTTTTGCAGTATTTTACATAAAATGTAAAAAAAAGGTTGCAGCCCTTCCTTTCCCAGGCTCTCACTTTGTAGCTTCCCCAGGCTGCTTTTGCCCCTGACAAATCCATGCCAGCCTCCTCTTCAAAACCCTGCAGCAACAAGGATATCGGAAGACTTTTCAGCAATGCCAGAGGAGGAACGAAAGGGGAAAGGACTTCATTTGGCTTCTCCTTTGGCAAAGAAAACCATCATGTAGAAGCTGACTGAAGGGACAGACCCAGAAGATATCTGCTGCTCCTGCTCAGAAGTGATCCGATTAATTAATCTGATTTTATAAATGTTGTCTCACAGTCTAGTGACTGAACCAACTTAAAGTTTCAAGCTTTTGCTTTTTTTGCTTTATTCCAATTCTGAAAAGTGTGTCTATGGTTATTTGCTTTAAAAACCACTGAGAAAAGCATCTTTCAATTGCTCTCCCACGATGCAAAAAAATAACAAAGTGTTCTTCAAACCCTTTTCCCTCTCAAAATGTTCAGGCAGAGAGAAAATAGAGAAAGTTTCACCTTTAAATAGTGAATAGCTGGGAAAGTTACTTGTATGTGAAAAGCTGAGGTTATAACAGAGCTTGTTTCGTAACCGTGGCTTGAGCGTGCTGTGCCAGGCATCCGCTTGTAAGAACTGGCTGATCTATGTGAAGCGTTTGCTGACAGCACTGGAACACCAGGAAAGCTTTGGGTTTTTATTCATGACCTCTAACACGAGTGATCAAATGCAGACATAAGTGTCAAGATTTAGCTGGAGAGAAGGAATGACAACTGAAGGAAAAAGCCTGTACCTGAGCAGATGAAAGGCAATGCATCAGGAGAGGCAGGTGTAACAGGCAGTGACTTGCTCAGTGCTTCCCAGGCCACCTCAGACTGGTGATTGTTTGCTCCCATGCAGTGTTGCTCAGCCAGACCCTATCAGAGGGGCTGCAGAGTCCTGCTCTGGGATGCTGGATGTGTGATCCCACAGCTCCCATCCCTGCCAGGGTACACCACAGTGATGCCCTGCGCAGGCTTTGTGGCTGTCATGGGCAGGATCCTCTTAAACTCACAGTTGGCTGCTGTAGTCCCTGCATACCCTCAAAAAGTGAAAATGGCAGCAAGCAGGGGACCTTCATGCCTGAAGGACATATTGGAGTATAATTTGTGGAGTGACTGATGACTTTTTTGATGTCATTTTTTTCCCCACTTGCCAGCTGTCTGGTCCAGGGGACACATCAATCTTTGAGCCTTTTCAAACCCAGCATGTATTTCAGCAGGAATCATTTGCCTTGCCCACATGTGTGGGATGGGTGGATGTGGGAAGGGAAAGGAGCACTTTTTTTTTTTCCAGAGTAGTAATGGAGGGAGATATCTGCCACTCATTTTCTGTTTGCCTTTGGCCTTGGCATCCAGGGTCCCCAGGGTCCCTGCTGCTCTCCTGGATGTGCAGGAGCTCTCACCCAGCCCAACAGCTGATCCATTAAGAGCTGGTGCTATAGAGGCTGGGAAAGCATTTTGTACAAAATTAAGCCTATTTCAGTCCCCCAATCATGGGGGACAAGGGTGCTCTGAGCCTCAGCCAGGGAGCTCGCCTCTTGCTTGAACTTCCCCAGGTTGGTGTTTCTGATGTGGATGGGGAAATGTTTTGGTTTTTAAAAATTATTTTATTCTCCACCCCCCTGTCCCCGCTTTTCCTTCCTCCACCAATGGCAAGAAGAAATTTTTGATACCAAGAACTTGGTGTTATTTGTAGGATTGAGGTGGTGAGGGGTATCAGGCAGGCTGGTGTGTGTCCAGGAGTGACAATCTCACCTTGACTGGAGCCAAGGCAGACGTAGGTGCAAATGGCTGGACTTCGAGTTCTGTTTAGGCTGCCTCTGTGGTACTCAAGATCAGTTTAGCACCTGTGATTTACTGAAGTTTGGACACATCCCTGATCTTCCCTGAGGCCTACAGAATGCAGAGGTATCTTGGTAGGGATAGAGAGAGCTGGTGAAACCAATGCTAGGTTTTGAGGTAGGCAATGCAAGAGGATGCTGACTGCAGCCTGGTAAAGCTCTGTACCTTCCTTGGGAGCAACTCTGCCAGGGGACCTGCTGGGCAGGACTGAGGTACACCACTTCCTGCTGTCCTCATACACTGTCACTGGTGTGTCTGCCCTGACAAGCTCAGGCAGATGTAAGTACATGTGGATGTGTGTTGGCTTAATCTGCCCTGATTAACTTCCCCTGAGCATTTGCATTAGACACAGGATACAAACATGCAGGGGAGCAGAGCTGTCAGTATCTGCTGAGCTGCAAAGATTGTGTTGCCTCTTGGCTTTGCAGTCCCTGCGTGCTGGGTTTCATCACGTCTCGGTTGGCTCCTGTGAGATGTAACTGTTAGCTGGGGGGCATGGAGTCAGCACACAGACTGGCTGGGGCAGCACTGCCATGAAGGGTTGGGATTGACACTTTTCTGCTCTTGAGCCCAAGTGGTGGGTGGACAGCCCATGGAAATGCTTGTCATGAAGCTTTACAAAGCACAGGGCAGTATCCTCTCTGCAAGGGCTGCTGGCTCTGTCTATAGAGTGGATTAGAAGATCTTTAGATTTCTTTTTTGCTGCTGAACAAGTGGCACAGGCTGGACATACTATTGCGCTCGGGGATGCTGAGAGGCAGGTTTCCCGCAGGCTGGCTGCAGGGCTGCTCATGGAAAAACATCATTTCCTTTTGGCTACAGAGAAACCTTTCCACACAGGGCTCCCATGGGTGCAGGAGCAGTTTTACCAGGGATGCTTTTTCATTCTTCTTTTGATAACAGGAGCTCCAGGAGGCTTCTGCTAAGACTTGCCACCTTCTGTGCAGCTCAGGTGTCTTCAGCTCAGCTGCTGGAGCTTCCAGATTACCAGTCACTGTTTTTCTAATGCTCCTATTTTACCTAGAGTATTCTGTAGCTCACTTAAAAATGTAAGAGTTGAGTAAAATTAATTGCATGTAATATCAGCTTAAATAGTCCAATGATACTGTACAGGTGGTATTTTGGATTTTTGTATTTTATTTAATAAACTCTTCAGTTTGTGGTAATATATCTGAAACTGTGGCAGGGTTTAGCAGCCTTGCCTTGGCATTTAGGCCAAACCTGCTGCAGAGCCAAGAGGACCTGGGCTGTGCTCTCTGTTTTTGGTGGGGCCAATTCTGATCTTGGGTCCAAGATCTTGATCCCGCAGTTAGGTCTTGCTCGCAGCTGGGAAGCACCTCCACAGGTGAGCAGCCATGCTCCAACCCTGCTACAGCCATGCAGCAAACCTTGCTCTCATGTGTTAATCTGCACTGGGAGCCTTCCAGCACCCACACATTCCAGTACTGGAGTTGTGATCTTCTACTGATGTGTGGTAATTAGCAGCTCCTGGGAAGACTGGAGGGCACTCATTTCTGAACCTGATCAGACGTGATCTGCAGATGTCCATCTGTTCAAGCCCTTAATTAACCTGCTGTGCATCTGAGTACTTGACAAACCTCAGAAGTTAACCAGAAGTGGCTCATGGTCCTGTTTGGATGGGTCTCCAAAGCTCACTGTTAGATATGCATTAAGGAATTCTGTGAGTAAAGTATTTCCAGAGTTCTCCAGACAGTACTGAATGTAACAAGCTGAGATTCCACTTTCATGCCTCAGTTATCCCATTCATGCCCTTTCTCTCATTATTCCCAGTTATTTTTAACACTCCCATGTTCTGTTTTCATTTGTGGGTCTTCTTCCAGAGACATGGGAGGGGGAATGTAGTGGTGGTTTTCTTTTTTTTTTTTTTTTAATCAAAATAACTTATCTGACTGAGCACATGGCGTCATGGTCATTTGCATCAATCCAACAGAAGGGTCCATTCACTGGGAAAACAAGAGCAGGGACGGTATCAGCCACTAAAGAGCCCATTTGTGCTGATGTTGCTTTGCACCCACCCGTTTCCTGTGCACAGGCTGAATTTGAGTGTCGTTTGTTCAGCCAGAGCAATTCAACATGTTCCACCTAAGGTCTTGGGGGACACTTAGACTTCAGCCACACCTGCTCCTGCTGAGTGCCATGTGTCAGAAATGCAAGAAGGCAGCTGGTCTTACTCCTCTGCAAAGAAGAACAGAAAAGCAGTTGTGACCTGCTCAGAGGCACAGGCTGAGAAGCAAGAAAAAGGATGAATACTCCATGGCAGCAAAGCACAGGATAAGGGGATGTGTTGGAGGTAAAAGCAGAAGGGAGCAGGCTAGGCAGGCTGGGCAAGCAGGGGCAGGAACTGCACCCTCCAGCCCTCAAGGTTAGAGTGGCATCTGGGAGATAAGTGCTGGGATTGTTGTGGTGTCAACAAGGAGCTGAGGAAGTAATCCTCAAAATGCATCTCACGCTCAAGGCCATAACTCATCAGAGCTACAGTTATCCTGTTTGATCAACATGCATCATCCTTTCTACGAAAGTCCACTTTTTCTGCTGGCCCCATCCCACAGGATAAAATATTTCTGTTTTCAGGGTCTGTTTAGTTGGTATTTTTCATGGGTATTTCAACAGTAGAAGACCAGCTTTTCGGGTGCAGAGTGCAGTGCTCAAAGGCCAGAAATGACAGCGTTGTATGTGTTTCTGTTAAGGCATTTCCTCTGTTACCTTCATTTGGTGCTGCAGCCTCTTCTACCCCTCCATAATCACACATAAAACATCTCACAACAACCTTGAGAAGCAAACAAGAATTGTGTTTTGACTTTCCTTATTTGCACACAGAGCCTGGTGCTCCCTTTTCCTTTCAACTACTGTGAGTGGCAGAGAAAGGTCTGATGAAAGCCCTGGGGCCATCCCTGCCATCAGAGGAGCAGATGTTTGGAGACTCTTTTCTGATGCCTTCCTCAGTGTATTGATCCATGAGCTATGAAGTGTATGTGGGAGCTAGATTTGGATGTAACCCTTATTTAACCCCCAGCAATGCTAATGGGAAATCACTTTTTGCTGAGGGTTTTGCTATGTTAGTATATTGAACATAGTACATCAAACTGAGGTAGTCTCCTGTCAATGGCCACTACCAGCTTGCTCCAAGCTGCAGACTTAACTGGGAATATTTGCCTTGGACTTCGCCCCTTGTTGCCCTCAGCTGACAAATCCCTCTGTTGTGTGTTGGATTCACCTCACAGCTATCAGCCATCTGAAGTTAAAACATCTCATTAGAGTAATTTTATTACTTTTGGTCGAGGGAGTTGAGAGATGTGGCCACCTTAGAGGGCAGCTCTGCCATCTAAAGAAGGCTTAGCTGGGCGGCTCTTGGGGGACATTGTCTCTACAGCCTATAGAATCTCATGGTGACTAGGTGAGATTGGTCACAGAGGGGGCATCTGCATCATCCAACTTCATACATCTCCCATGTACACAGCTGTTATACAGGCTTCTCTTGGAGCTGAGAAGGAGAGGGAAATTTTTCTAGAGTGCCATTCACCTTACTGGATTTAGATGTCTGAACCAAGTGAAAAGACAAGTCCTAGAAGAGCTTGGTTTGTTTTTGTTGTGGTTTTGTTTTGTTTTTTTTTTTTTTAAATATGAAAACTTCAGAAGGAGTCTGAGTGGCTAACTTGGACAGAGACATCTGAGTGCTTAATACATAAATTTGGACAAATGTGTTTCTTCCCTAATTTCAACTCAACTTCCACCCTCCAGCAGTAAGTGAGCTACATCCACTCAGCTGAAGCAGACTCAAGTTCCCATCTCTTCCTACCCCTTGTCTCCCCACCTTCTCAACATAATGTGAAACACTATTTTAAAATGTTTTACTTTGTAAAACAACATATTGCACTGTTCTGCATTCACTTTCAATTTTATGCAACTCTCTTCAGCAGAATACGCTCAATGATCTCAGGCAATAATTGGTGAGCTTGTTAGACTAATGGGATTTTTATTTCCAAGGCTACAGATCAAACAAGTATGCCTGAAAATTGATTATACATGCAGTGTGCACTAAATAATTATTCCTGTCCATGAAAGTGCTGGAGGAAAGACTATGATAAGGTATAGCTTTAAAAATAGCTGCTTGATTTATCATTCATAAAGCAAAGATCATATTAGATGCACTAATTAAATATTCAGTGAGTAGTAAGTCACTTGACTAGCCAGAGTACAGGAGGAAAGCCTGGCAAGAATGGTGCCTTTTCTTGTTTGACTTTATTTCTGGTCTGGATCTGAACAAAGTACTCTCTCTGGTTTCATCTCCACATTGTTAGCAGAGATAACCCTTGATCTTGCTGGAAACAGCAGAATTGTGTGTTGCTTCCAGGTGGTGGACTGGGGTGGTTTCCCAATTCCATATCATCTGAGGCTTTCATCTTCATCATTCTTCCCCTCTGCTCTCACTTACATTTGTGAAGCAAGAGCAAAGCTTAGCATGCATCCAGGAGGGAAGCATTTTTCCCAGCCCTGCATGTGGACATGTGCCACATGGACAGGTTCTCCACTGCTGATGTCCCTATAATAAAATTATGAGTATTAGTATTAGTGATGTGGGCTTTGCAGGGACCACACTCAACCTTGCCATCCTGATTATTTTGTAGCTGAACTGCAGAATATGGGGTTGTTCTGGCCAAGGCTACTGGGAGGATGTTGAGCTGAGATCTTGCTTATGAGCTGAGCTTGAGCAACTCCATGTGTTGTGCCCTGTGTGGAGCTAGATGGAGATGTTGAGGTTGGCTGTGATGTGCTAGGCAAGCAGCCCTGGCTCAGGCTCTGACTATGGATGTACTCCACAAATAACCTGAGGAGGGCTGTTTTTACCCTGGGACCTGGCTCCTGTCTCACAAGCCAAGCTTAATAACTTTGCTTTTTTGCATGGCTGGGGACAGGAAAGATTTATCTCCTTGTAGTTGTTCCTGCATTTATTCCTCAGTTTACTTATTTATTTATTTATTTTGAGGAGTTGGGTAGTGGGTGAATCTTACCTTCAGTGTATTTGCAAATTGCAACTTATTTTTGCAGCTTTGTTACAAACTAAGCTGTCTTAAGGATGATATTTTGTGTGTCTGTGTTGGAGTAGTTCACTTATTACTACTCTTCTCTCAAGTATTTAATATTTTCCGTTTGTAGAGCAGATCAAAGAATTGTTCACTGAGAATGTCTATAGAAATGCCTTTAAAAAAATCACAAGTGGATTCTGTCTTTGTGGGGAAAACTGAACGTTTGGCATATGATAGGAGAAAGGAAAAATTAAGAAATACAAAGGAAAGTCACAAAAAGCATGAGCTATGACAAATGGAAAAAGCTTGATATACCTTGGAAAAACTTGAAAAAAAATCTCCTTCATAACTTTCAAACAGTTATTCTCTTTTTGCAGGCACAAAGGCTAGTTTGAAGTGACACATTTAAGAATGTCACTTCCAGTCTGTTTCATTCACCCGGTCATCTTCTGGGTCACCCCTTGTGGTCTTCTGGGCTACTTTGTGAACAGGCAGGAGGAGGATTTTAGTTAGCCCTCATTGGAGTCTGGTCTAGATGCCTTGGCTTTTTCTGGGTAAGCAGTTCCTGACTCCCATGGTGTTACACACACAAGTGCAGAGCAAGGACTTGAACTTGGTTTTTCTAAGCCTTGAGTCTGAACCATTGAACCATTTTCCACATGTGTTATGAATTTAATGAACAATTTAATTGCTATTCAGGAAAAGCAGTGCTCTTGAGAGCTGTGCTCTTGTCAGTGGCCACCTGGAAACAGTCCATGTCCAGCCTGGATGCTCTGCTTGAAGCAGGGAAGGTTGCAGGCTACTATGCTGATGCTTCCTCATAGTGAAATGACCCTTGGCTGCACTGTCTGATGAGATGTATCCTGGCTGAATTATGGTGAAGGCAATGTCACCATGAACATCCCAAGCTAGAATGAATCTTCTTGCTGATTTATCTAGCATTCAGGGTACTGCTGTTCATCAGTCATGTTAACCATGGGTTTGCTGAGAGAGGGAAAGTGAGTGGGTTTGAATGATGAGTTCACATCGTGGTACACTGAGTAAGTGGATAACTAATAGGTAAGCAGCAGGGTTTTGGCTGGAGTGTGCCTGCTGGGATGAGGGGAGTGGCTGCATCCATCCATTCAGGAAATGCACTCAGCATCTCATTATGGGGGCCTTTAGTCACACGTTTCTGCTCAATGTTTGCAACTGTTTGCAAATAGCTTGCTGGGCAAATCATCCAGGGCAGTTTTTTAAGAGTCCACAGCGGCTCCTTTCAGAAATGCACCCCACAGAGCACAGTTTTTAACAAGATGCACCCAATTACTCTGCATACTGGTAAGAAACAAGCAATTGAGGATGCTAAGAATCAGCAATGTTTATTACTGGCCATTCTCCTCCAGTTGCTTTTAACTGCTGGGCACAGCGGCAAAACCAGTTCACATTGTGCAACAATTGCCGTTAGAGGCCCAGAACATCCCCATCCTTTCATTTACTGTGTGAAAGTGGGACGATAGTATAGCTCCACAGGGAAATTGTAAAGCTTAACTAATTAATCTGCAGGTGAGTGTGAAATTCTCAGCTGCAACGTGCTGTGTGAGTGTGAAGTGCTGCCTGTGATGCTTTCAAACAGGTGTTGGTTTCATACATGGTGCTTCAAAAAGGAGTCTGGTCTCACACAGTTCCTCTGAAGGTCCAGCACTGAAAAGCACCTCCATAGCTCTGCTTACCACATTTCAACACTGGAAACCACAAACAAAACCCAGAAGACATGGAGATCTGAATTGAGCTGGTGAGGAGGAATGTTTCCTCTCCTGCTGCCAATTATTAGGCAAGTATTACAATGCAACAGGTTAGTAGAATTAAATACCTATTTGAGCTTGGCTTCTCATGTACTTATGGGTGACAAAATAATTTTAATATTATTTATTCTGCGACTTTCAATAATTCCTTGGGATGTGTTCATACCAGTAATTAGAACATGTAAAGTAAGGAACAAAGCTTACATAAATAATGAATGCCATGGAATAATTTATTTGACCATTTATAGCTGTGCAAAATTAACTGAGAATATATGTACATTAATTAACATGTATATTATGATTCCATTAGTCCAACTACATTTTTTCAACAAGTAAAGGTACTTAGATTTGGGTGTGTGAACAGCGAGAAAGGTCTTGCTTGTGCCTTTTAAATTATTTAAATTTAACAAAGAGCTCTGTGATTGGCACCAGGAAGGGCTGCTTGTGGGAAGCCTTTCTGCTGGTCTATACAAGAAATGGCAAAGTTGTTTTATTAAAAGCTGCTAAGATTTCTGAGCCAGACTAGGAGACAAGTGTTTGGCTGTGTTGTACAGTCACTGATGTTTGAGCTGGAGCAATGAACAGGAGAAAATCCAATATTTAAGACCCTCTGCTTTCATTTCCTATAGTTGAAGGGACTATAGGTGAGTGCTGTTGGCATGATGCTCCCATTGCATTTGTTTGCCTGGTGGATGAGGCCCAGGACAAGGGTCTGGAGAAGACTGTCTTAGGGGCCCTAGGGGCATTGCTGACTCCTTTTACCAGCCCCACAGACCTTGTTTGAGGCTGCTGAAAAGTCACTCCAATTCCAACAGTGTGTCTCTGGAAAAAGTCATGTGATAAACAGCTCAAACGATGAGGAAATTTTTTATGCCAAGTGGATTAAAAAAAAGAGCACCAACAAAAAACCCCACAAATTCTTTTGTATCCTGAAAGAGAAGAGAAATATTTTTAACCAATGCCATAAAAAGGATGCCTGCTCACCTTTTTTTACACCAGTAATGAGTCCACTGGAGGATGCACCAGGAAATTTCCACATGAGTAAACTCCACCCAGTGTAAAAAAGGATTAGATCCACCTCTGTCATTTAATGGTTCAGCTCACACATGAAAGCTGTTATTTGGGGTTTTAATTATTAAGCACAAATTTAATTTCAGCTTGTGGAGCAAAGAGCTCCCTCCCTCTGCAGCTTCCAGCTGAGGGCTTCCTCGCTGGGGAACAGTGAAGAGGATTTTGATATGTCCACTTAAAATAACAGCCACAGAGGTGCAAGTCCCATGGGGACATCATGGCTAGGAGTATGTTAAAAAAACATTGTGTCTTGGATAGAGGTAATGAATTATTCATGAGGCATAATTCATCTCAGGAATCCCAGGTGTATGCTTTTCTGGTTATGAATAACTAATAAAACTGGTGGTGTAAGCTGGCTATTAACTTTCTCATGGTTAACTGCTGGTCAAGAAGCCTGTGGAGCTCCTGGTCAATGAGTAGCTGGTTGTGGGCTGATATTAAAGAAATGCTCCACTTCCATGGTTGTGGTGGTTCCTCTTCCCCTGACAGGAGTTCTGGTTGGCTGTTGTTGCTGTGTGGAGAAGACTCATCCAGGCTGGTCACCAGCAAGTAGATGAAGAAAGGCATGTGAGAACAAAGACCCTTCCAAAACTTGCTCTATCTTTCCAACAAAACCTCAACCCCACAAAATATGCTTGTATGCTTTCACCGTTCTTGGATTAACAGTCATAAAACACTTTGAGGCATTTCAGGTCCAGCTATCATGCACTCAGAGGGTGGAGCACGTGAAGGGACACCAAAGGTTTTGGGAAGAAAAGTAGGAGAAACTAGTCATCTTCCTAGAAGGCCTGCAGTGTAAATGTCTTCACAGAAAAGCTGCTCCTGCCTCTCATGCAGGCTGTCTGAGAGCTGTGGGACTCTGGAGCACCCTTCCCCAGACTGCCTGGGGTTGGGAACTCTGTGGTTCTTTCTTACAGAGAGGCAAAACCCAGAACCCTCGTAGCCTTCCCCAAACACCTGTATTCAGGGGTCTTAGAAGCTTATCTGCCAACAAAGATGAAGGCAGGGCTGCAGTCAGGGAGTGTGTTTGTTTTGTCTTTACAGCTCAGCTGCCAAGATCCAAAAAGATAAATTAATTTGGATCAACACAAAATACATTTCTTTTCACTGCAGCAAAACTCTGAACAAATTCCCCTTTGACTCAATCATCTGTTCTTCTGCAAGTGTGTGATACCAGAGCCAAACGTGAGAATCATAGGACTGCCAGGAAGGGGCTCTCCTCTTCCTCCTTGTCCGCTTCATTATCATCCTCTGAGGTAACTTGGAAGTTTCACTAGGGGAGTGAAACCCAGGCTCGCCTCTGCCTGCCTTTGCAGCCAGATACTGGGGCTGGGCATTATCCTCCTGTGACAGGATGTCGTTTATAAATGTTTCATGGGTGCAGTTATTACAGCCTCAATGTGTCTCACTTTGAAGTCTATGTCTCAGCTACTGAGTTAGAAACGAGGCCACTCCCTGCTTCTCTTACATTTTAATGATGCCAACCTTGCAGAAAGATGCCTTCCAGAGGGGCCTGCTGCTTCGTGGCAGATGGTAGAGGACAGTGGAAGCACTCTCAAGGAAAGAGGAGGAGAAACCAAGTCTGTCTTGCTAGCATCCTCAGAGCAAAACTTCAGGCAACATTATTCTATGTATTCCAAAGTTCATGTCCAAAGTTGAGGCTGGTTTTGAAAAATGTGGATGTAGTTCTGTTATAGAGGAACATTTATTTTTCATGGCCGAGGGACTCTCTTGTGTATCATACTTGAGACAGAGTTTGAAAAACATGGTGCCTTGTCTTTTGAAAATGTTCTGAGGAGCTACTGCATGGTTTCAGATGAGGGCCATGATTACAGTCTGGAGGTTGTCATGGGGAAGGATGCTGCTCAGTCGTTCTCTTTTCTTTTACTGGAGTTGGCATGAAAATGGATTATTCTAAACCATCTCTCTGTCTTGCTGTCCCATTTGTCAGGTTCCTGCAGTCACATTCTCTGCTTGATGTTTTCATAAACTGTGCTCCTTTTCCTTGGGTTCTGATGATTAATTGTAATGGCAAGTGTAAATATTCCAAAATAAATCTATTTTCATCTCCCTCTGCAAAGTCCACTCTGAGAACCCTCTGCAGATTTAACAGTTTGGGAAAAGTTGGGAAAGCACAAGATTCACATTAGAGCAGCTGTCCCATGGTGTCCCTTAAAGCTGCAGTTGTTTTGGTAGGGACTGTATTTTCCCTGAGGGGCAAATAATTATTATTTGGCCCAGGAACATAAAGGAAAATAGGCAGAAATCTTGCTCGTCAGGGGCTCCATAGTCATGCAGAGGCCAGCTTCAAAACTGGGCATTGACAGAACAGAGATGAGGCCAAACCCAGAACAGTTTGGGGTAATTGTTTGCAATGACTTCCCCACATTCATGTTTTCCTTTTAAAAATATTTCCAGTACAAACATTGTTCTTTTGTCTGGAAATGTGCCTTTCCAGTCCTGAAACTGCCTCTCCACTGAAGAGAGTCCCATTATGCAGACCGTCCCTTTGTCATAAGTAGTGCCCTTCTTGCACATCATGGATGCTGCACATGTGAAGCCCATGGCCTCTTGGTTTGGATTTCTGGAGCTTGGTCACCATCCAAGAGAAGATCTGCCAACACCTCCTGCTCTGCTTGCACCCTTGCACACTGTATCTGATGATCTTAAGGGTCTTTTACAACCTAAATACCTCTATGATTGGTTCCAGAGGAGCATGAAACCCTACTTCTGACAAGGACGATCTGCAAACAACTTCATCTCCGTTAGCTTGGCATAGGTGGGATGTTTGGCAGAGGGGCTCAGGGCAGTGGTGAAGCACAAATAATACCCTGGTGATATGCTGGGGCTACCGGCAGGAGGCAAAGCAAGGAGATTGGTTCCCACAGCAGCAATCAGCCCCAGGCAGTTTTGGTTTTACTCTGCAACCTGGTCTGCTGTGAGCAGAGCAAAAAGATGAAAATGAACTCTAATGATCACTTCTTCCTGCAGGAAGATGCAGATGGGCAGGTCCTTCTGTTGAGATGCCCTTCAGCCTGGCACCTGAGACACTGCTGCTGACCTAGGGTGGTTTTTATTTTCTCTCTTCAAGTAAAAGAAAAGAACTAAGACAAAACAACAAAGAGGGAGTGACAAAGAGGGAGAGACTAGATTTGAATTGATATAAAACCCAGGAACTGGCGTGGAGCCCAGTAAATATCGGAATGACATTACCTGAGCTTAAAAAAAAAAAAACCTGACAAATTATTAGGCTTAATTTATATCTATAGTGGAACTGGGGAAAAAACACCATGGAAATATCATTATTTCTTTTAATCATTCCCCTTGGTAGCAGAATCAGAAGGAAAAAGCTCTGGAGAGAGTCTTATTATATTTTACCTCCCTCTGCCTTTTCTTTCTGATTCCCTCCATTGTTCCCAGCCCTGTCAAGACTCTGACAAACTTAATTACCCATAAAGAGTAGGAAATACAGATGACATTTAATTTTTTTTTCTTTCTTCTGACTTCATAAAAGCTTTCTAGTCTTTCATCTAGAGTGAATAAGGACAGGGACCAGATGGTGCTGGCGTCCGATATCAGCAGCATCGGAGCCCTTATCTCCTTGAGATCTTTGGTGTCAGAAAGCCAAAGATGAGGATAACAAAACCTACAGGGATGGTGCATTCCAGGGTTGGCGTTTCAGAAAACGACATTGTGCATGGCCAGATTTGCAGAGTGTCCCCACTCCTGTTTGTGGGGGCGTCACCTGTCAACCTCTTCTTGAAAATCTGGACTGATTGCCCTAATTGTGGTCACAGCAGTGACCAGAGAGCCCAGGGCTCTTGTCCCAAGCTTCTGGCACTGGAGTAAGGCACATATGTGGCTCCTGCAGCAGCAAAGACTGATGCTTGGTTGACTGTATGACAAGAGCTGGGTGAAATGCTCTCCTGAACAGGGTGTTTGGCCCAAAATAATGTTTCCAGGGGTGTAAAACAACACAGTGAATAGGTTTTGAATGAGAAAAAAAATTAAAAAAAAAAAGTCATAAAATACATAGAGCATTTTAAAAAGAGATTTTTCCCTTTGAGCTTTTCAAAGACAGTTTTTCTGTTTTGCTCTCTCAAAGACAATTTTGGCCCAACTAAAAAAAAAAACCCACACCAAACAAAAACTAAAAGGGAAAATAAAAATGGGAAAGGGTTAAAAAGGGACATAAAGTTCCAAATGACCAGGAATGGAGATGTATTTTGTAGTCCTGAGGACTAGAAAATTTATTTACTTCCTTCTCATGAGTTCCAGGGAAGCTGGGTCACAGCAAGTGCCATAATGTTGTGGTAAGATCCAGCTACTACAGAGAAGCTGTACTTTGTACTCCAGTGTGCTTAGTGGGGTTCATCCAGCCCCATTTGCAGCATCTCAGCTGGGTTTCTTTACTCTCCCTTTCTGTGTGAAAGAAGAAAATCAACCGTCCATAGAGGACCTGTCCCTCAACAGCTTCGAGATGGGCTCTGGCAGCCTTAGCCAGAGGTTCAGGATTTCTTGGCGGCTCGTCTGCTGTCCAGCTGTGAGTGTCCCACCTTTCCCCTGAGCTGTAAGGTAGAGGGATCTCCCAAATCCCAAAATGCTACTACTGTTTTTCTCCAGGGGAGTAGATAGAAAAGAGCATTTAATTCCCAACCTCTGGCAGTTTTCTCTTTTCCTCCCTTCTCTTCTAAATAACTACTAAAGTGGAGTAGCTCACATAAAGTCACCTCTTTCAGCTGTAAACCAGACTATACAGAAATCACTAAACATCTAGTTTACCCATTGGAATCAAACAAAAAACCAAGTATGGTGCAAACTGCTCTTGGTGTGACTGTTATTATGGTGCCTTTCCCAGCACAGGTGCTTCTGAATGACTCACCAAAGCCAGGGACTTGTTGGGGGGGCATCAGACCTGAAGGGGTCAGCTGGCTTGCTTCATGAGGTGGGGGACACAGCCACAAGCTGTGTAATTGTGTCCCAGGGACCTGCAAGCAGCTGAGTGCTGTTTGGTGTGATAAGAGCTAAGTGGATGGTTAGCTTTGAGGAAACAGCTTGGGGAGGAATAAGGTGGGTGAAGGACCTCTGGAATGGAGGCTGGGGAAGAAGGGAGAGATTACTGTAGCCTTGGAAGACCCAAGGGTCCTCGAGTTACTATGAGGAGAGCATATCTGAGCTGGCTTTACTCCTTCGCTACCACTGTTAGCCTAGATGGAGCTTTGGAGACTCAGTTCCAGAGGGAGGAAGACCAGCTGCATGTATGTATGTCTCAGTTGTCTTTCTAAGGGAGTTTCTGGGAACACTTCTGGAGAGAATGTGTGTATGCTTTTTTCTTCTTGTTGTTAATTTTTACTATTTTGAATACAATTTTTTACTGTGGCCAAAGGGAAAAACACAAGTAGCTGCAGCACTGAGGAGCCAAAAGCAGTATGTGTCTGGAGGAGGAGTATGTGAGCACAAGGATGTGGGTGCTTTTCAGAGTCCATACCAGTTGTCCAAGTTCAGGCAAACTCATGGCAACCCAGGTTTTGGGGAACCTGTGCTTCCATTTCTGCAGAAGCAGGGAACCCTTACCTCCACCCTGCCCTCCTGCCTGCTGTCCTGCTGACTTAACCAGGCACAGATCACTCTCAGAATCATAGAATTGTGTTGGTTGGAAGAGACCTTTCAGATCATAAAGTCCAACCACTAACCCAGCACTGCCAGATCACCACTAAACTATGTCACTAACTGTTACAACTACTCATCTTTTAAATCCCTCCAGGGATGCAGACTCTCCATGGGCAGCCTATTCCAGTGCCTGAACCCTTTCTTTGAAGAA
Source organism: Eurystomus gularis (assembly GCA_013400335.1). NCBI lineage: Eukaryota > Metazoa > Chordata > Aves > Coraciiformes > Coraciidae > Eurystomus > Eurystomus gularis. The sequence goes on from VZZY01003112.1 coordinate 67,509, forward strand.
ATTTTCCCAAATGTCCAACCTAAACCTCCTGGTGCAGGCTACCCAAGTGTAGCCTGTGTGGTCCCACCTGAGATGCAGGGAGAAGAGCAACAGGCAGCCACAACACTTGGTTGGATTTATGGTTAATTGGCTTCTTTTCCTGCCTGCAAAGTGGTTTTTGATTAATTGAGTTTTCTGTGAAAATTTACAGTTTTCTCCCCATTTCCAAGCTGCTCCTTGCCAGGAAGGCACTCTTGTAAATGAAGTGATGCAGGCCCATGTGTGGCCTGTGGATTGGTTGTGCTAGCTCACAGCCGATGCATGGCATTGTCATTATATTATTTTAATAATACAGCCTGGGCAACTCATTGTTGTGCAGGAAATCTCAAGCTGTGCCGTAAAGACACCTCTTTCCCCCGTGTTCCCTTTCATGGGATATGGACAGTAGTCATGGGACAGAGCTGCCAAGCTCTCTTCAGGTGGCTACAAGCACTTGAACAGTGCCATGAGCCAGCCTACCAATGAAAGGGCTTTGCAAACATACTGGAGGTTTTGTAGAAAAAAACCCAACATATCAGCACATGTCTGGGGCCTTGTGCCAGCTGTGCTTTTGGAAATCGTCACTCTGAACATGATGTGGCAAAGTGTTATGACAAGGAGACCATGGACAATTTTGGCCTTGGGCTGTTGATCTCAGAAGCCTCTCAATAGAACCTAAATCATTAAAATCAGTTCAGCTGAAATCTTGGACTCCAGGATGAAGAGGCCCACCTGAGGGTGAGCAAGTAGCAGGTCTTAGGGGGTGTTTCACTGCCCCCAGTCTGGGTACTGGAACATGTGGCAAAAAATAAATTGTGTAGATGTTTGGGACAGCTGGGGAACATGCTTCACCTCCAGGCTTTGTAAAATAAACCACATTACGTTACTTACCATTAATGAAAGGCAGCAGATTTGCAAAAGGAAAGACAAAAATCTAAAATTATCTCCTAAGGAAACAAACTACATCGTCTTATGATTTTATAAAATCTTTTTTTTTTTTCTTTTTTTTTTTAAATCTCACCAGACTCCACCCTGGCTCCCTTCCTCCCTCCTTGTCCAACACTGGCACCACTGAGAATAAAGCTGAAAGCTATCCAGCACGTACAAGCAGATGGATCCTTCTTCCTTGTGTTCCAGGCATATCTAAAGAGAACAAGAAGGTCACAGAGGAGTTGTTGAGTGCGACATTTATTCTTGCTTTTGGATGTGACCCCAGGGAAGGCCAGGCCAGGCTTGCCAAGGTACTTGGTCTGAGAGAAGAAGAGACCATTTGCAAGCGGCGTCTTTCAGCAGAATTCATGTGTAACACATTCCCATCATTTCTCTTTTGTTCCATTCCCAACAGCTGAGTTATAAGTTCTTAAAATGTGCTCATAAATGAGAAAGTAAGGAATGGATTGATGCTGTACCCGATCAATACCAAGTGTTACCTGGTGGCAGTGATTCTTGGAAACCTGGAGGAAAGACCTCATGATGTTCTTGCTCTTTGGGGAACAATTTCTCTGTGGCTAGCTTGGTTTTCTTACACAGAAAACATATTCCTTTTAAAAGGTTATATTGCTACTCACTTTTTCCTTTGGGGCCAATGGGACTTTCCCCTTACTACAGAAGTGGGAATCATTTAAAATGAGCAGCTCTCAAGCCAGCAGGGCTCTGGGGAGGTGGTGGTGAGAGATGGCTTTGCTAATGCCTTCCAAGAGAAAGTTCAGTATTTCAGAAAAAAAGAAAAAAGTTACATGCCTTTCCTGGCTGTAATTACTGTAATGAGAGCAGCTTTTTTTTTGCTTTCCTATGCTGGAGTCAGCATATGCAAACTTGTCATGTTCTTCCAGGACATTTCCCAGGCTGTCACCTTCACTGTCAGCTCACCCTGCACCTCTCACAGCAAACTGGGTGGGAGGTTGTCCCCAGCTTGACACCTCAGCTTGGCTGGGATGTTACAAAAGCCCCTGCCATGCACTGGCAGTTGACTAGTTTTATTAGCAATAGCTCATGATTTTCTGACATTTCTCTCATTTGCTGCCCCTCTCTCCCTTGCCCTAGCTGGAAGGTTCTTGCTTTGGTTCGTCCAAAATGTGGACAGTGTGTGAGCGCAGCACACCGTGGTCCTTACTCTCAGTTAGACTTCAACACCACAAATACAGATTTCATGAATTAAATTCGGGGCTTTGAGAGCCCCTCCATGAGTCCTCGGCTGCTCTCTCTAGCCCCAGCACAGCTGAAACCCAGCTGGTCTGTGCAGTGGCACCAAGAGAAGATACAACCAAAACAAAGAGAGTTATAAGAAATTGAAGAAACAGGCAAAGCGTGAGAAATGCAGCAGCTAAGCATGATTCATTCCAGCCTTCCTCAGCAGCCAGATAAGTTTTTCTAAACTGCTAGTTAATTTTTCACATCAATCAAGGGTTAGGGCTGGCCCAACCACAAGACAAATGACAGATGCTCTCTATTAACTCCTCTCCCCTCCCAAAGCGGAAGAGAAAGGGAATAAGGGAGAGAGATTTATGGATTAGATAAGAAAACTAAAACGGCTTTAATGAAAGAATAATAATACTAGAATGAAATACATACAAATATATACAGACCCACTATTGAATCCAACCCCCTGATGGCAATTACATCACTATGTCCACGGATGCTGTGCTGTGATGCTTGTTCAGCCTGGAGAAAAGGGGACTCAGGAGAGACCTTCTTGCTCTTAGCAATTCCCTGAAAGAAGATTCGAGTGAGGTGGGGATTTGATTTCTACCCTCAGCTAACAAGTGATAGGACAAGAGGAAGTGGCTTCAGGTTGTGCCAGGGGAGGTTTAGGTTGGATATTAGGAAAAATTTCTTCACTGAAAGGGTTGTTAAGCCCTGGAACAGACTACCCGTGGAAGTGGTTGAATTTTAAACTGGTTTAAAAGTTGTGTAGATGTGGTGCTGAGGGACATGGTTTAGCAGTGGACTTGGTAGAGTAGGGTTATGGTTGGACTTGATGATCTTAAAGGTCTTTTCCAACTTAAATGATTCTATGATTCTGAATACCTGTGGAAATATGGTGAAGAAACCATCTCTACCCAGACCTGAATATAGCATGTATCACCTTCCACTGACAGCCAGAATCTGGTGGAAGTCACTTCACTTCTCAAGGAGATCCACTTTATGAAGCAACTAATTTATGTTCCCACACTGGCTTGGCTGGATCCACAGCTTGGTGTTGTTCTCCTTTGGAAGTCATTCATATTTGTCACATACGTTATCTTGCCATTACAAGAAACCTGGAGCTGCTTTCCCTCTTTCAGTGTGTAGTTTGTTTCTAGACTGACAAACCGGCATAAAGTCTGTAATGTTTCTATTTTTCCAAGTCAACAGTACGTACAGAAAGTACATCAATTGGAAATTTAAGAAATTTAGTTAGAAAACCTGTAGGAAAGCACCAACAGGAAAGATCAAATAAAGCAGAGAACAAAGGTGCCAGAAATAAAATGGTCTGACAAACATTAGAATTGATATTAAAAGGAGAGAAAGAACTACAAAAGCCTCCAAAACCCCACAGAAACTGTGTAAAAAGCAATGCACAACTTCAGAAATGGAAAATGCAAGGAACATAACAAATGATTTCAGATCTGAACCTATCAGAAAGAAATCTGATTTCAGAATAAAGAAAGCAGCAGCTATGGAGACACTTTTATAAAAGGATGTACAATAAAAGATTTGAAAATTGCATCCTCCAAGCTACTTTAAAGAATGGTGAAAGAAAGGGATACACATTAAAATACACTAATGCTGTGACATCTAATACAAAATGTTCTGTCAGTGAAAAAAAAAGTATTTTGACAAGTGTCTCAAGATGTACCACCAATTTGGTGACCCCATAAAAAAAAAGCAAAAACTCTGAAAGAATAATTTAAAAATAGATGTAAAAACTGACTAGGAAGATTGTAGAAGCAAACAGCTCACAATTATCTCTGTGGCTGGAAAGAGATCAAACCTTCTTTCTGTGCTATTTTTACGAGAGGCAAAGTAGGACAGTCATATCGTGCTGCTTCAAATAATAATGCAAACAAAGGCTACTTGAGAACATACAGTCAAGTGAAACACCAGCAAGTTGTGAGTTATGAACAGAGCCACAGCATGTCCCCCTGCAATTAGAGATTTCTGGAAAAGTCTGCTACAGGGAACAGCAATCCTGTGGAAGCAGGAAGAGGAGCTCCTGGCCACAGCTCACCATGACCATCAGTGGAGCTATGAGCTTCCAAAGGCAGCTCAGAAAGTATATTTACTGTAGAAGGAGGAAATTGCATCTTTTTCTCCCAGAGGCAGAGCTGAGCCAGACAGCCTCAAGGTTGCTGGTGCAGAGATGTCCATGAAGCCATGGCAGCACAGACACTGGGGCTGCTGAGAGTGTTAGAATAAAGGTAGGTGACCCTGCAGTATAGACACATATGTTTCTCCTGTAACATCTTTAACTTCCACAAACAAAAAAAAGAATGCCGTTAAAAGCTGTTGGCAGATGGGGAAAACAATGTGTGAAAGTTACAGTCAAGTTACCTTTGATTGCAGCAGTGTTATCCCATAATATTTCTACATTTATAAGCGATCTTGATTGCCTGGCATCATGTAGCCACATAAGATTGGATGTTTATTTGGAAAACCGAGCATTTAGACTATTTTGCCCCTCAGGCTGCCAGTTTTGAAATTCAAATGCATAATAATTGGAAGAGTCCATAGGCTGCTCTTTGCATTCCAGTGATATTCTTAAAGCCTTTGTGAAATTCAGTGAATAACACCCACAGCTGCAGTTAAAGCTGGAGGCCAGACAAAATGGCCATAATCCATTCTAACCTTGATGCCGTTAAACTGCAAATGGAACCACAGTGAAATTAATCTGCCAACTGGACTTACATGGTGGCAACACTTTGCAAGTGTTTATGGAAGTCTAAATCCTCAGTGTTTGTGTTTGGCAGCTAGAATTCAACTGACCATGGAAAACAGTCATTCAGACCCATCTAGACACTTAATAACACCCGCCCTACAGTCTCCCTGCAAGGAAATAGGACATGGATTTTCTTCTATAAAATGATATATCCAGACCTTGAGGACTCTATATTGCATCATCATTCTCCCATGAAAGCCTCAAGCCGTGCCGTGTGGAAAAAAAAACATTTGGGATCAGTCAATGGCACAGTATGAAGTCAATTTGAAGAAGGACATTAAAAGTCAAGTGCTTTCCAAAAAGCATAATACATGGGAGGATTCAGAACACCAAATTGCCCCAACCAGTCAATCTCAGCCTGCAGTTACTGGGAGTCTTTTCCATCAGAAAGAAAAAGTTTACACTATCTATGGCCTATGATGGATTGATGTGAGGGACAGGAAGGTCCCCACCATCCCCTGAGACTGTTGCCATGGATGAAGAGAACAGGGACCTTATGGGGTGTTATCACAGCTCATGCCAGTGGAATAAACAATATAAGACCCAAAGCTTAGACACAGAGCAGTGCAGTGGAAACAAGATAGGTGGAGGATGAAGATGTCCCAAAGAAGATTACTACACTTGAGTTGCCCACTTACCTCTATGGGAAAACCCAGGAGTTCAGCTACACCTTTAACAATTAAGAGATTAAATATCCACATACAAAAATTTAAATTAAGTTAATTGGCTTCTTTCTGACCTTTTATTTCTTATTTGAAGTGCATTTTTTACTCTGTAGACACGCTGAAAACATTGTGAGGCTGCTGCTGCTCTGCCTGGAGTGGAGTTCTTGGTGGTTCTTGAGGGAGAACATCTACCAGGTGGTGCCAGATACTTCAGACAGTTCAAAGGAAAAAGAGGGGACATACAGGATTGGAATGAATTTTTCAGAATTACGTGTTAACATATAGGAAAAAATTGTAAGTGCTTTGGATAAATTAAACTCAAATGGATTATATATTATTTCACATTTCATTGTAACTAACTCCTTCGGGTATTTAAATTGTCCCTACACTGCAGTTTCTAAATCCACTGGCTAAATTTCAATCAGATCTTACAGAGCAGGGGAGAGGTTTCAAAGGTAATTAAGTTCTTACAAAATGTGAAAAAGTTAGGCAACTGAATAAGAAAAAGGTAGTTGAAGTATCTTGATTGATGGAAAGACCATTGTGTGAGCTCAGAATCTAGCAAACACCAGAGAATCAGATGGAGAGAACACAAATTCCAGATAAAGCTCAGCCAGGATCTGCAATTATTCATGACATACAAACCTGCTTCATCAGCCCCTGAGTTTGGGGACTGCATGTGGTCAAGGGACACACATGCTTGTGTTTCTCCTTGTGCAGACTTGGGTAAGTCCTCTTTCATCCACCAATGTAGATGGAACAAATCTACCCCAGCCTGAAATAGCACGTGCAATGAGCTGGACTGAACAGGAGGGAGCACCTGCAAAGGAGGAGGAGCAGAAAATGAGGCTATCCTCCCATTCAGGTGCTCAACAGACCACTGGAAGCCCAAACCTTGATGCTGGAGAACCATTGGCCTTGGCCTACTTTCTTCAACAGTCTGGAGTGATGTTTTCTATTACTCAGAACAGAAAGACTAGATGAACACTATCAACATGGGAAGACTGATCTAGCAGTGCAAGTTATTTATTCATGGTCTGTAACTGTGTCAGGCACTGAAGATTCATTATCCTCTGCTCATTTCAATGCACCTTTTTTGTTTTCTACAGCCATTTCCAGGATCTTTTCCCCCCTCACCCAAGGTGAAAATTCTACAGGGAATTTCAAAAGATGCCTGGAAATGTGAATTTTTACTGTCTGTTTTTGGGTATTTCAAGTAGATCTAGCCTGGGTTGCAATTATTTTTGTTAGAAATAAACCAACCATTTCAAGGGAGAAGTGTGAAATGAGTTTGCCACTTCCCTCTATGATACTCTACCATTAAAATCAAAGAAGTAGAACTCTCGCTATTGGGCAGAAGGCACAAAGACACTTGTGTCCTTTTTGCCCTGTTTCATCTCTGCTGTCCCCAAGGATGTTGCTAGCAGGAAAGCTTTTCCTGGTGGATTGATGCAATCATTCAGGTGTGGTTATGTCCACAAGGACAATTGTCCTGAGCATAGGAGTATTTGCAGGGAGCTTACTAGTTCTCACAGTTCACTGGTTAAAACACTCCCTCAATACATCAGTCATACAAATCACTTCTCTGCTTGAAGGATCTCTATTGTGCCACAGCTTCCACTGCCAGGGTGACTATCTCACCATTGCAGCCCCAGGGGACCTTGGATGTTCACCAGCTCTCTTAGGGACACTAGTCCACTTTGCAGACCAGTGAAACACACAGCTATGTACTGATTCCCTTATTATGCTTCTCCATTCTTAGTACTAACCACTACTCCTGGGATCCCAGAGGGCACTCAGCTGTACTAATGAGAAGGTCTCACAGCTCAGCATGTGCCTGACTTGCTAAGGCAAACAAAGTATTGGCTGGAACTAATGCAGAAAAAGATGGCCCCGGTGTTCTTTTTTTTTTTTTTTTTTTTTTTTAATGCCAGCCAAGCTCTCTGCACTATGGGTTTTGGATTCTTTCAGCTGCATAGAAGGGCACGTGATTTATTGAAATTGGAAAGCTTGCAGACAAAAAAAGCTGTGAAATTATTTTGTATCTGACACAATCATTAGTCATATTATTTCTTTTGGAGCTGGGAAGGACACTTATAAGACATCTAACAAGCTGCTAAGGAGATTGCCTAAAGCACTGGTTTTCAAAATGTGCTACTAGAGCCTATTCTTCTGTGCTCTGTACATATTTCAAGCTCCAGTTTCTTTTTATGGAAGGGAATTCAGACGATATTTCTGAGGGGTGTTTCTGACAGTTTAGTGGGTACACTCTTCAAATATAGGTTACCTACTCACCACATGATCTAGAGATGATAGAAGGAGACCAGTAGCTAGTGTGCTGTAGAGCAGAGGGGCAGCCAGACCTCCTATTTTACTTAGATGAAGCACAACAGCCCCCTCTATGCACATGCATCGTGCAACTCCTCTAGATCTATTTTCCACACTGACCAAGCACAGTTAGCCAGGCATCAGTCTCTGGGCTAAGGATGATGTTGGAGGGGTTTGGATGGTCTTCTATGACTAACCTGTTATTGCCTGCTTCAGCTAGGAGTTACCCAGTGGTCCAGCCTGCCTGGAAGTCCTGGTCCAGCTAAAAGGGATACTAGTGGAAACCTCTCAGGGGACAGGCACCTATTTCATACAGTTGGTGTATGTAGTTTGCCCAGGTCTCAGAAGAAGGAAGATCTGATGAGCAGTAGAACCCAGCTTGTCCTCCACATCAGAGACAGAATGCGCCTCCTTCTCCTGGAAGGAAGCAAATCCAAGGACTTGGAAACTGGTGTTGACCAGATCGGCACAGAGAAACCCTGTTTCTCTGGCTAAGGGGACTGTGGCATTACTTTAGCAGGAACTGCCTTTCTAAAGGTAAGTGTGGAGTTTATTATCAGTAATTCCTAGCTGTCATCTGGCACTTTTCATCAGCAGATCACAAAGTATGTTGTGGAAAAAGGTCAAAATCATGATCGCCATTTTAAAGACAGAGAAGCTGAGATGCAGAGCCCAACAGTCTCAGAGAAAGTCAGCCTGCAGGCAGCTGGCAGAACGGAGGACAGACTCCCACAGTCCTCAAGTCCAGCCCAGTACTGCATCTTCCCTGTTCCCATCATTAGCACTGGAAAGACTACCTCTAATTGGTGTTGAATGATTGAAAGTGGAAGGACCTGTCGTCATGGATACAACATCCGCAGGCTTTCTTCTGCCTTGGTTGGAACTCTGCTCTCCCACAATAGTTCTGTCATCTTCAAACATCAGCACAATAATGAGCACAGAAACAGTGATTCATTTGCAACTGGTGCAAATGCTTACCATGTAATAAGAACATACTGTTAGCTGTGACCCTCTCAGGCTGGCTGAGCTGCTTGGTTCACCCATTTCTCTAGCACCAACAGGAGCAGACTGTCAGGACCTGTCGGATCAGCTACCTCCTTAACTTCTGCACAGGATTTATACTTAGCTTGTGCCCCTCACAGCACAGCAGCACCTGTATTCTCCCTATCCTCACCTTGGGTAGTGTCTTTCCTTTGCAACAGGTGGTCTCCTCAGTGAGTAGGAAGAACGACCCCCCCAGACACACACACACATTCCCCAAGAAGGTTTTAGCCACAGAGAGGCACAGATGAGCACCCACTTGCAGTGCTAAGCACTTGGCTGCCAACTCAGAGACAAACCTGACTTGCCATACCTGCCTGTGCAGGGACACTCAGCTCACCAGAGCACCACATCATCTGCTTCTCAGAGGTGTTTGCTTTCCCAGCCGAGCTCAGTAGAGCTTTCAAATCACTCTCAACCCACTTCTTTTCCCAACAAGAGGCTCTGCCACAATTTCAGAGCCAATAACCACAATAACTCTGACAGCACACCTGAGGACAGGCATATTTTGCTTACCTTGTGCAGGAAGGGGCTCTTCTGCAGTGCTTCACAAAGGCCTTCTTATCCATGGTGCCCTCTAATCCATGAGCAGAAGCATTACCCATTACAGGCCCACTTGGTGCAGAGTTTGGCCAGGTGTGAAGAACAGGGCTATGTTGATCTAGAACCATTTGTAAGAAGCTCATTTCTAGCTTAGCTCTTGTAATGCAGTGTGTTTTTCTCCCTTGTCCAGTGTGGTAGAGTTTCATCAGGAAAAGGAAAAAAAACACCATCTTTCATATCTTGGAAAAGTTGAAAAGGTCAGGGAAAACTGGCCGGATGGCTGAGCCCAGAGGGTGGTGGTGAATGGAGTGAAAAGTAGTTGGTGACCGGTCACAAGCAGGGTCCGTCAGGGCTCAGTTTTGGGACCAGTCTTGTTTAATATCTTCATCAATGACCTGGATGAGGGAATTGAATGCACCCTCAGTAAGTTTGCAGATGACACACAATTAAGCACAAGTGTTGATCTGCTTGAGGGTAGGGAGGTCCTGCAGCGGGATCTGGACAGGCTGGAGTGATGGGCTGGGGTCAATCGTATGAGGTTTAACAAAGCCAAGTGCTGGGTCATGCATTTTGGTCACAACAACCCCCAGCAACGCCACAGGCTTGGGGAAGTGTGGCTGGAAAGCTGCCTGGTGGAAAAGGATGTGGGGGTGCTGGTGGACAGCCGGCTGAACATGAGCCAGCAGTGTGCCCAGGTGACCAAGAAGCCCAATGGCATCCTGGCCTGTATCAGAAGTGGTGTGACCAGCAGGAGGAGGGAGGTGATTGTGCCCCTATACTTGGCACTTGTGAGACTGCACCTTGGGTACTGTGTCTAGCTTTGGACACCACAGTACAAAAAGGACACTAAGGTGCTGGAACGGATCCAGAGATGGGCTAGGAAGCTGGTGATGGCTCTGGAGAATATGTCATATGAGGACCACCAGAGGGAATTGGGCTTGTTTAGTCTGGAGAAGAGGATGCTGAGGGGAGACCTCATGGCTCTCTACAACTACCTAAAAGGAGGCTGTAGTGAGGCTGGTGCTGGTCTCTTCTTTCAGGTAACTAATGAAAGGACAAGAGGTAATGGCCTCAAGTTGCACCAGTGAGGTTTAGATTGGATATCAGGAAGAAGTTCTTCACTGAAAGAGTGAAGGGAGGTGGTGGAGTCATCATCCCTGGAGGTGTTAAAAAAACAGGTAGATGTGGCACTTCGAGACATGGTCTAGGGGTTAGGGAAATGTTCGAAGAAGGTTGGACTAAATGATTCTAGAGTTCTTTTCCAACCATAATGATTCTATGATTCCATGATTCTCATCCCCTGTTACTTCCCCTTTCCTTCACTTGTGCTAAAAGAGGGGAAAAATTGTTAGCCTGTTAAACCACAGTAAGTTTATCATAGGCAATCCTAGGCATCAGAAACTCCCCACTTTGGTTTTCCCAGCATCTTCTTTTATTTTTGACTGTTCATCTTCCTTACAGATACGGGTACTATGTAGCTTTGGCCAAGGCAATGGGGGTGGTTACGGTGATAACTACCCAGCTGTTGAAACCTGGCAGTACAGCAATAATGTTGAGCTCCTCAGTAGGTTGACAGCTATCACACTCATTACATCTCCCTGAGACAGAAAGGCTCAGTCAATACTACAAAGGATCTGAGTGGCAATTTCCAAGTAGAGAGTCTCTGTTCCCCCTGTGACACAAAGCACCAGGACACGTCTTTTGGTGACTAGCAGCAGCAGACCCATAACATGAAATTGCTTGCTCTTTTCTACCTGTGTGCAAGGTTTTTTCTGCCAAGGGGGTTTAGCAAAACATCCTGCTTTCAAAAAGAGCTGTGAAAAACAAGCAGTAATGAGAGGATGCAGGAGTCCAGGTCCTTGGAAGTCAGTATGTTTTTGAAAGGTTTTCTGCAGGAGTTCAGGTGCTGTCAGGCCAGTGCATCCATCTCTTTGTAACTGGTATTTCTTTCTTCTGATGGCAGCTAAAGGGAGCTGAGAGGGAGATCTAACCGCTTGACTTTCTACTGCGTGACAGCTCAAGCTCAGCACAAGAACAGAAATATTAATATCTCTCTATCTTCTGGGAAACCTACAGGATTTCAGGATTGATACTTCACTGCCTTGGTGCACCTGATGGGTGTGGGCCAACAGAAGCAGCTCACTTCTTGAGAGACTCTGGAGAACTCTGAAGGGTTGTGCTGTACTAATGAGCTGGATGAAGCTTCTCTTCTGGAATATGGTTGTAAGAAGTGGTAGCTCCCATTTCCATAGGTTCAAAATTCAATTTCTCATGTAAACATCCTCAGGGCACTCACTTCAGGCAGAGAAGACTGCATGAACAGCTCAAGACACTGAGACCCTTTCTGTGCCTGTACAAGGTGACAAACCATTATGAGTCTGACCATCCAAAGCCTTACCAGGAACTTTGTCAAGTGGAGGAACTACTCACCCTAAATCCTCTACTGAACACCATAAGACCCTGCCTGGTCTCTACCCCTGATACACTGGCTCTGCTGCACATGTGGCATTCATAGCTGAGGATGTGAGGAGCTATGAGAAGTGAGTGGAGGATTCCACTGCATGTCTCCTGGTGCAGGAGGATGATGTATTTCAGGGATGGTGCTGTCACAGTCCAAAACAGAAAGTAAAAGATAGACCTTAAGGCAAACGGCACAAATACTGTTCCTTCCTCAAGGCGTTCTGGGAAGATGGATCCTCTGACATGATGTTTACCACTGCTTCAGGGCTTGTCTGGAGGACAGTTTGTGCTAGAGGATATTTTTCCTCTTTTGCAGAACAGACTCAAGGGAGCATACAGGAAGATTTAGACTCTGATTGCTCTCATGTTCTCTGTTATGGCGATAGAGAGCTCTGATGAGAGACGATACGTCAGAAACTCCAGATTTACTGGATTAGCCTCCAGCATCACGCTGGCCAGCAGTTTCATGGCTGTTACAACAGGCTTATTTTGCAGCCTCACCATTGCCCAAACTCATAATCCAGAAACTGCATGGCACTGTGATCTTTGTGCATCCAGGACCATGCAAAAGTGGTTTTTTCCTTTTTTGTAGCACTGAGTTTACCATTCAATGTGCCTGAGAAACCACAACTAATGCCTTACATTTAGTGTAAAAATTGGGATCTTCGGTACTTAGTGTCCATCATCAGAGGAATTGAATTACTCATAATGTTCAGAATCCAGGGACACAAGGAGATCTGTAGATAACTGTTACAGAGATGCATGGAATCTGATCTGTGGAGGACTGTGGCACCTCAGACAAACATAGAAATTAAGTGACCCTTAAATAACCCAAAATCTTATTGCTCATCAATAATGTTATCTAGGAACATGAAACTGCTTTTACCCACGCCCATAGCTATTGCTGATGAAATGGAAGCAATCAAATCAGTGTCTTCTTGGGATCATCCAGTGAAACATTTCTTTTCCAAGTATCTTTAAAGTTTTGTTTGGCAGATATTCAGCACATATTTATTCCTCTTAGAACGCGGTAGCCATGCTACCCTCATGTAAAAATACAAGTGGTAATCCTATGCTGAGGCTAAAAAATTAATCCAGGTTGTAGGAGTGCTGAATTCAAAGCCTTCTGGAGGCCAAGAGGTCTTGCCCTGCCAGGCGAACAGTGAGGGGTGGACCACCACTCTGCTGAATTTCAGTTTTATTTTAAACCATCTCATTAGGAAGAATTTGCTTTTATCTGTGTTACATTCGAATTGTTTGGATTTATCAGGGTAACTGGTTTGTGTTTATAAAGGATGAGCTAAAGTCGGTTTTCCCCCCTGGTTCATCTTTTCCTGCTCCTCACTGTTCTGCTATGTAAAGATCTGCCATCTTCTGTATCTGACTCTGGCAGCAGGAGTCCTGTTCGGCATTCTGCCAAGGATGGGGCTGAAAGGAACCCTGTTTTGTAGTGGCTGTGTGAACATTGTTTCTAGAGTTACTTGCTGCTCCACACCACATTAGTCTGGTTTCTATCAGCTTGGTGTGAGAGGGCAGAAGCTGCTGCCATGGTGGGTGAACATGTCTCCTGTGACTTTTCCCACAGCGGTCAGATCACCAAAGTTGGCTCCTGGTTGCAGGACTAGCTCTAGGAGGGACATAATGCAAATATGAGACACTGGTTGAAACCTGTGAAGCCCTGTCTGAGATCTGAGGCTCTTCTCAGTATGCCACACAGCTGCTTGGCATGGGCTATGTGTGACACCCATGGCAGGAGTCTGTGCTCCATGTTGGGTCAGCCATGCAGGCCCACTGCCGTGTCTTCTTGTTGTGTTCCCAGCATAGCTATTCACACGGCTGGAGACACTAAGCCTTCCTTCAGATGGCATTTTTGGGCACTCCCAAATGTATGGTTTGACTCTGAGGGCTGGTGTCACACATGTGGTCCCACCTGTACTGTTAGGTGCAAAGACAGAGATGTTGTGTGCTCCTCAGGGCTGTCCAGGCTTTAACTGGGCTGGTCCCTCCTCTAGACACATGATGAGGGAGTGGCAGCCCAAATCTGCAGCTATCCTCATCAAGTGAAAGTCTCAGCAGACCACTCCGAGAAAGAGTATGGGTCAGAGACAGCATTGTCTTAAGCTGCTCCTACCTGAAGAATCCATAAGCTTTGAACCATCTCTTGCAGAAAGTGCATCTTCACTGTCAAGCTGGTCAAGTTCTTGCTCCGGGGACCCCAGTATTGGCATTCAGTGCTTGTGATGGTTTCTTCTGAGGGCACAGCAGATTGACTCTTAGGCAGCACCTGGAGCAGGTTGTTGGGGCTCTTCACTCCTAGGCGTGCTTGCAAGGAGTGTGAAGACAGCAGATGACCCAGCTACCCAAAGCATGAGCCCAGCAAAGTGGCAGCCTCTGGTCTCTGCCGACTGTGTGCCATTGTACCGAGCTGTGAGGTTTGTCTGGGAAATGTGGGATGTTTGGGTAGGAAATGTTTAGGTTGTTTCTCGATACTGCCCAGGACTAACACATTTGCTTTATTTTCTTTACCAGATGGGTATGAAGGGAAGACACAGCATATTCTCTGTGGTTCTTGTGACAACAAGAGCTTTGGTTTTGAAGGACTGTGCTGGTTCGTTCCTATGGAGGGTCTCCCCAGGGCTCTGCACTTGTCCCCCACTATGTGCATGAGGGTCAGGGGTTGCAAGGAATGGTGTGGGACACAGGCTGCCTTGGGGCATCTGCTCTGCTGTGAGAGTGGGGAAGGGGCTGCTCCCTGCTCCACGGAGAAACTGGCTGTTAAGTTAACTTAACTGTAGCTCTCTACAGTCTCTATCTCTGTAGCTGCTGCAGTATCCTGATGGATGCTGGATGGGACTAACCTCCTGAATACTGGAAAAGGAGGAAGACAATATCGTTCACATGATGTGTGGGTGGGTGCTAGTCCTGTCTGCTCTGCCACTGGGATGTGAATTCCTCTGGCAGGTAACAGCAGAGCAGATACAAGCTGACATTACATTGGTGCCACATACTCATATTTTTCTTCATATTTTCTTTTCAAATGAAGGCAATGACAGATACAGTATTAAGGGAGCTGGGGCTTTAGATGCAGGCTGTAACACAAACATTTCACATGTTATCCTGCAAGCAAAGCAAAATCACACCAACTTTCATCCTGAAAAGCTTCAGTGTTGAACTCCCACTAAAGAACAGGCTTGTTGGAACGTTGGACGATGCATTCATAGAAGCAAAGCAGTGACCCTTAGCGGGGTCAGTGTACTGAGGTGATACCTGAAACATACCACTCCCACTCAAAGCTTTCCAATGGGATTGTACATAACGGCCTGAATCATTGACTGTATGGACAGTGCTGTCTTCTCAGGCTGGCTGCCCTGGGAGTGTCCAGTGAGTTTCACTTTTTCCTTTTTGCAAGATCTCAACAAACGTGATGACATGAATACTGGACCATGTGTTTTGGAGAGATAGTGTTGCTCTTTTGTAATAGTCCTTTCCACTGCTGTCAAACGCAACTCAGTGATTTGTCCTTGATCGGCCGCTATGTCCCGATCACTGTGCCCTTATTTCTCTTTAACCTGGTCCATTAAAGAGCCATGCTCTCTGTGTGCATTTGTGTGACTCTTGGTCTTCTCTTTCCCCATATACTGTATGAACCGTTCAGTTGATTTCAGGTTTAACAGAACAGATTTAACAGACCTTGAGGCCCTTGTCTCAATAAAATCAGGCAAAGTGTTGGCCCAGGAGGAGAAAGGTCCACGGCAACGCCTTCTCTAAAGGGCAGCACACGATGTGACTCACTCTTCATTAATCATCAGAGAAGCCAGAGAAAAGTAACCCCAAAACATAGATCTGGGGAAACCCCCTGCTCCTGGAATGCCTTGTTCAGTTTAACTGCTCTTCTGTAAACTAAACAGGAGCCATTTCCAAGACTTCTCTATTTTAAAGTCACTAGATCGCACACAGAGAGAGTCTTTGCAGGACCTAGACGCTGCTGGGTTCCTTCTTCCTGCTCATGGTGCCCACCACCATGAGGCAGGTCCCTGCATGGTCTGAAACTCTGTGAATTGGAGGGGTATTTCTGCAATGAGACAAAGCTTTGCCAAGGGGAAAGGACCGTGCCTGGCCCTCCCTGAGGCTCTGGGTGTCCAAATTGCACCCAAGCACAGGAGTGAATGTCAGCTGCAATTCCTGAAATGCATGCAAAGATCAGTGGGCTGTTGCGCAGTTGTGTTTGAAGGACAGTGGATTGTCTGAGGGGGATAGCATGAGTCAGATCAGCCCTGAAAGTACACACTGAGGCTAAGCAGAACGGGTCTAAGCTGACTACTAATCAGCCTTATGCACAGGCTGCTCACCCTTCTGGCCTTTGGGGAAGATGTAGAGACCAGGCTCTCTGGGGACTTCAAGGTGAGAAGCTTGAGTTCCAGCACTTCTAAGATCAGGTAGCTACTTCTGTCATTAAACATTAAGCACCAGGATGTAAAAGAAGAGGAATTCCATGTGAAGTCCTTCTCTGGTTGTGTTTTATTATATTTGCTTGTCTTTTCTGCTTATTGTTTCCCACCAAAAAGAGAAAAAATCCTAATTATAGTGTGTGATCTCAGGCAAGATCAGAGCGGGTGCTTGGCCCATGCCAGCAATGCCTCTCTCATTTTGAAGGTGCACTGGCTTCTGAAGAGAGCTCCTCTACACAGGGCAAGGTGTTTCTGCCTGATTACAGAGTAATTAACGAGCCACAGTGGGGCCCACTCTGCCCCATTCCACCTCTAATTGACCATGGCACGAACTGGCTCCTTTCTGCTGCTTCCCAGAGCTGCCAGTCACCAGGGGTCCCTTCTTAGCCCACATCCCCAGCCAGTATAAAAAGGCAGAGCAGGGGTGATAGGGCATGGTGTGGTGTTTGGCTCTTACTTGCTGGTTGGCTGCTTGCTTCCAACAAGACAGACAGGTACTGCTCTCAACTTTCTAGGTGTTAAGGTTGTAATTGTTCTATGGACTACTGCTTTATGTGTACATGTATTTTACCTGGCTCAGTTATGGAATGGAATTAGTCTTAGCTAACAGAAGGTTGGTTGTGCTCCTGCCTGAAAGGCTAGATAGAGCCTGTGCTGATTTTGAGTAAAAAGCTGGTTCTGGCTGGGGTGTGCTAGCAGTAGGAGGGCAGCTTCTTGAGCTGCATTTTTTTTTTTTCTTCTAGTTCTGGTGTTAGTACCTCTTATGCAAGACTTCCCAATAACCTGGGTAGGAAGGAAGGAGGTATCCAGTGCCTCTTCTAAATATATTAAT
The DNA here is from genome assembly GCA_013400335.1 of Eurystomus gularis. NCBI lineage: Eukaryota > Metazoa > Chordata > Aves > Coraciiformes > Coraciidae > Eurystomus > Eurystomus gularis. The sequence goes on from VZZY01003112.1 coordinate 84,762, forward strand.
AACGAGCACTGTGATGTCCTTGAAAAGAGCTCTGCTGGGTGAGGAAAAACTTTATTCTCCTCGTTTCTCCGATTATTATAAACTGTGTGGAACCTATAATACTAGATACCTTTGCAAGCAACATGGATCCATTCTCAGGCCCGTTTTGGATGTCTTCCCTTAATGGGTAGTAAAGGAACTTTAATGGGGTCAGAGGGAAGAGTTGTCTGGGAAGGGGAATCCCTGTGCATGCTCATCAGCTGCTTTGTCTTATCTTCTAAAACCCATGATGCTACTTGCATTTCAGCTGCAATGGCCTCTGCCATGCCTGATAAAGAGGAATCATCCAAGAGCTCCCTGGAGGTGAAGGAAGAAGAGCAGCAGGTAGATGTTCCATCTGAGTTATAAGGAGTGGCAGCTCCTGGGTGCAGGTATGAGGAGGTGACCCTGCTGTGGTTCTGCACAGCTCAGGCTGTGCCCTACAGCTTCTCTGGAAATGTGGGTGACAGCACAGATAAGAGTAGGCCTGGAGACCCTGTAAGTAACCTTCTAGGCTAAGAAAAATAGCCTGGTTCTTGGCTAGGAAAGGTGTTTCTCTAACTCTGTAGTGAAGATTCTGGCACTGCTGCTGGCAATGCTTCTGAAGAAAGACTCCCGTCAGCACTGCTGAAACCTGCCACACTTGCTTTTTTTTCCATGACCAACAGCGTGCTTCTTGCAGACTAAAGTCTGCCAACTTAAAACTAACGCGATGCTGTCTGATGAAGCTTTTCCTAGGGTCTTGGCTTGTTAAGCAGCTACACCAAATGAATTAGAGCTAGGTATGGGTACGGAGGTACTGAGCTTGTCCATAAACTCAGCTGTCCCTTGGGTAGCATTGTACTAAAGGAAGACCTTTCTAGAATGGACCAACCATAAATATCAATGTTCCACATCTTGTTCACAACTGAGTTGTAGATTTAAAACAAGCATCGAAGCAAGGCAAGCCTTGCTTCCTCAAGGTGACTTGGACAAGAAGTTTTGGGGCAAAACTACTCAGGAAGCTCAGGGCCATGTTTGTAAACTTCATAGCTTTTTTTTCCTCTTCTAGGATGCGGCAAATCAGGTGGCTAACCTGACCTTGGTCAGCTCTGCCTGTGACATAGTTTCTACAGCTTATGCCTCCACTAAGGAGAGTCACCCCTACATCAGATCTGTGTGTGATGCAGCAGAGAAAGGAGTGAAGAATGTGACTGAAGCCACGGCCAGCTGTGTGCAGCCAGTTCTGACTACACTGGAGCCTCATGGTAATCCTCTGTGGAAGGGCAGATTTGCATCTGCCTGTGAGGGACTCCCTAGCTCCTTCCAGCCTGGGGGGAGTCCTGGGATGTGGAAATACATCTCTCCATCACCATACTAAGAAGACGACTCCTGCCTTACCAGCAAGGCTAAAAAGCGGAGTCCTAGTCCAAGCAGTGTGATGAAGAGTTGCTCCCTGAAGTATCAGGACTTGACTCTGATGTTGAGTTCCCTGAAACTTATCTTTTGAGGTCCAAAGAATTAGGTGGTAGATGCTTATAGTTGAATTCTTCCAAGCTCATGGTGGCTACAGGAAAAGCCTCCTCTTGGAAGACTTATATCTAAAGGTCCTCTTTGCCATGGCCCTTGAAGACTATGCCTATGGCATCTGAGAAGGAGCTCTAAACTCCTGGAGAGAGAGGTGCTATTATTAAGTCTCTGAAGAAACACCCTGACAGGCCTGAGTTCACTCTAAGTTCAGAGTGGGCATCCACTCCTGTCGGTTACTATGTGATCCTGGATCCTTGGGATGTAAACACTTGGGCAAAGATGAGGGCTATGCCTCTATTTAGTCAAGAGCTCAAGAAGTTGCAGGAGGGGATCTTATGTAGGTGGCTGTGTCTGCACAAGTGGAAATTGGCTGCTGTCAAAGCAAACAGATCTATGAGGAGATAAGCTACTATACAAATTTGGCTTATAACACAAGTGGCCTGGTGATCTGAATGAATATTTTCATCTAGGCTCCCTGCAGAGGAACATGCTCAGGAAGGTGGGACTTGAGATTGAATTGCAGAAAAAATGTTTTTATACTTTTTTTCTCAGTTGCTGCAGCAAGCGAGTATGCCTCCAAGGGTTTGGATAAACTAGGAGAAAAGCTCCCATACCTTCAAAAGCCAGTGGAACAGGTATGAATCAAAGGCTGTGCTGTCCTGGCTGGCAGAGGGGCCTGGCCCTTGCAGGGTTTCTAACCTTGGGAGTGATGTAGACTCTCGTATGAGGAACAAATTACCCCTAGGTGATTAGTGCAAGCTCCTACAGGAGTAAATACTTGGTAGACACTGTGCTAGTGGTCCTCTTGGTGCAGTTCAGAATTGTAGTGGACTTCATGATCCAGTCTCTTATCTGATATTAGTCTTCTTTTCCACAGATCATCTCTGACACAAAAGAACAGATATCATCCAGAGTGACTGATGCCAAGGATGCTGTGAGCAGCAAAGTGATGGAGATGATAGATGTAACAAAGGACACTCTTCAGAGCAGCATGGAGGCTGCCAGATCTGCAATGACCGGCAGTGTGGGGTTGGTTGCAGACTCCAGAGTGGACCAGATAGCTGCAAGTGGAGAAGAAGCTGTACTGGGGAGAACAGAAGACAACTCTCTCCCTATTGGAAATGAGGAACTAGGTAAGGAAACAGATTATTTGTAATGGGAACCATCAAACTGGAGATGGTCAGCCCAATTTCTCAATGTGCTACTCTGGAATGGGGCTAATAGGAAGTGCCATGCTGGAGGCTACCTGGCTCCTAGTCCAAGATCTCCTGGTATTTGCTTACTCTGGTAATTGTCTCTGGTCAGCCACTTTAGAGATACTGTCTCTTTCCTCAGCCAAACTGGCAGCATCTGAGGAGGGTGCAGACATAATATCTGTGGAGCAACAGCAGGAGAAGAGGAGGTACTTTGTGCGGTTGGGTTCTCTCTCTGATGAACTTCGCCTGTTTGCATACCTGCACTCAACAGATAAAATGAAGCAGGCCTGGCAGGCCATGAAGGAGACCCTTGCACAGCTTCACTGCACCATTGAACTGGTAGGTAGAGCCCAGTCTCCTGAAAGGAGGAGACCAAATTGTTGGTTTGCTTTCAAGCTCATTGCTATGATAAAGATCTGTGTTCACCAGTAGACCTGACACTCTGACCTTCCCCTGACAGATTGCAGTGTTTAAGCAAGGATTTAATCAAAAGCTTCAGGAAGGGCAGAAGAAACTACACCAGATGTGGCGGGACTGGAGTAGCAAGTCTTCCAAAGAGAGTGCAGATGAAATCTCTGCAGAGCCAGAGGTACCACTATGGGGTGGAAAGCAAAGGGCTCTGAGCATCCCCTTGATTTTTAATTAATTTTAAGTAAATAATTCCTCTGATCTTGTCCTTCCTGCCTTCTCCCAGGAGATGGAGTTTCTGGCCCTGCTCATGGCACGCAATATCACAAAGCAGCTGCAAATTGCCTGCTGTAAAATAGTGTCTGCAATCCAAGGCCTTCCCTCAAGCCTTCAGGATAAGGTGAAACAATCTCTTAGTACCATAGAGGAGCTTCACACTTCTTTCTTGGCAGCAAACTCTTTCCAAGACTTGTCCAGCAGTGTCTTGACCCAGAGCAAAAGGAAGCTGGCTGTAGTCCACAAGTACATGGAGGAGCTACTGGACTACCTGAAGAATAACATACCTCTGTCCTGGCTAGTAGGACCCTTTTGCCCCAGGGAGGAGGAGAAAACATCACAGGAGGATGAACCCTCACAGGAGGAAGAGGTAGAGACAGGAGGAGCAGGGCGTCATGAAGCCTCCAACACCCTCATGTAAAGGATAAGACCATGAGCACAGGCCTGCTTGGTGTGACTCAGAGCTTGGTCTTTACATAACCACACTCATCAGCTGAGGATGGAGTTGTCACATCTTGGATGGTATTGGGTACTGGTGAATAGATCTTTAGGAGCTTCTTAGGGAGGTGGTGGAAGTACCAGGGTCACTATTAAGTGTTTGTAGCTGCCTTGAGGAATTCTGGCTGAGCTCTGGGCCAGAAGGAGAATGGAGATGAAGCTCTGCAATGCTCTCACCTCCCTAGAAAGCTGTCTATGGTATGCCCTTCACTGAGGTATCCGGCACTGCCTATATGCAATACAATGATTGCTGTTGGTCTTAAACCCTCAGCTAGTATATGGTGTAAAGAATTGTCTTCCTGAAGGCTGCTTGTACTTGGTCATAACTGCTTAAAATAAAACTAGTGCATGCAAAAAACCCTTACTGTCCCTAGCCTGTCTTGGAGAGTGGAACTGTGAGTATTGCTCAACAGATATGAACCGTACTCTTCCAGTCGGCTCCTTGGTGCTGGGACAGCACAGTCAGTAATGCAAGAACTGATGGTCAGTGGTACAGTAAGAATTACAGCTGGTAAGCCCTGCTACTCTTCTGGGAAGTGCAAATCTGTAATGATTTCTCATTCCCAAACCTGGAGGCCTGTATGTGCCCTCCTGGCACATTCCCATGCTTGGAGAAGCTGTGGTGAGCTGTCAAGATCCTGGCACCCACCGTTGTTAGTCCTCCTAGGTCTAATTCTCCTTCTGTAGTTGTCTGCTGCTATCTGGTGAAGGCTTCAGTCAGTGGTGGGATAGTGGGCTGCCGAAGTGTCTGCTGGGAGAGATGGGGACTCATTGATGGAGAGTTATTAGGGTGTAGGTGACAGACACTGTCAGCACTAACATCTCCTGGCCAGGTATTTCAGTTGAGCTAAGAGCTCTTCAGCATGCTAAGAGTGAGATCCTATAAAGAAGCTGAACAACCCAGTGCTTTCACACTTGCAAGGCAGTGGTGTAGTGAAGGCTGATGGACCAAATCACTGTTTAACTCTGAAATGAATAAAAGCTCTCCTTCTCATCCTTCTGTCTTCAAGGAAAGAAGTGGAATCTGCTCCCAATGTGAGTACTACTTCTAGACTTATTTTTTAGAAAGATGGTTATATTTTTTGTTTGTTTTATGGAGGTCAGAAACAGGGATTGGGGAGAGGGTTTTCTTGGGGGAAGCAAACACAGACTTGAAGGGGTGGAACTTCTTCCTCTCTTAAACAGAAGCAACTACTGTTGCAACAACACTCCTCATCCCACGTTACTGTGTAATGGCTCTGTGCTGTACTGTGGACCACGTGGTCCCTGGGTTTTTGTCATCAGTTATTCCATTGATGCAATAACCCCCTGTTGTAGCAAAGATTTGGATTCAACTTCACTGAACTCAACATATCAGAGGTTATGGGACAACTGTCCAACCTGTGTTCCTCATGTAGCAACTAGCTGGTGTTGAAGGCAAAATAATAAGGCAATCTAAGGCTAGGGTATTATTGACATCTGAGAGATAAATTCCAGGGGTCATCTCTCCACTACATGATCTCTGATAATTGCTGAGCAATTTCTCTGGAAAAGAGCTCAAAGAGGCAGATCCAGTCTGCCTAATGTAATTATAGCTGAACTTGTGGGGTGGGAAGTGGGGCTCTAACTACAAGCAGCATTGGAGCTTGTCTTGTAGCTTGGTGGGAAATAGAGTATATGTTGTCGTCTTGATAGCAAAGCTGCACCTTGCTTCCTAGGAGTGCCTGAATTCTGTTCTTACACTTGCCTGGCTAAAAGAGCTTTTTAAGAAATAGCTAGATGTTGCTGGACTTGATATCGATTTGTCAGTGCAGCACATCTGATCTATATTAATATAGTGCTTAGCCAGGCAAATCATGCTGCTTCTGCTTATGGATCACTAGGGCATATTTTTGCTTGTTGGTTAAATCTGTTTCCTGTAAACACTATTGGCTGCTCTTACCTTGGGAGCCTGGTGCACAGCTCGTGGGCCCTCTGCAGTTGCAGCTGGGAACATAAATGCTGCATGTGGCTGGAGTCTTCTTGTGCCAGCCCATGGAACCATGTGCAGGACAGCCCAGTATCTGCAAGGCTTTTGTGAGTCATCTGCTGCTACAGTCCAAGGCCTACTACAGGCTAAAGTAATGTTCTCATGGTAGCTCCTAAAGCTCTGCTTAAAGGAGGCTGAGTGGGAGCTTCAGAATGTGTTTTGCCACTTGTTTAACCCCCAAAGAATCAGAGAATGATGGAAATGTGCTACACCAACCAAGAAGGGTAAATCTCTCACCAAGACTAGACACAGATAGGAGTAGTTTGACTTTATTTTATCTTCCTCTTCTGGTCTCATTCATGTTGTGGAGACAGCAGGGGACTAAAAGTGGTAAGAAACTGGGAATGACAAATGGACTGGCTTTCTGCAGTGCTTAAGATAGAAACTCATCTGAGCTCTGAGAAAGTATCTCAATTGTTCTCTATTTCAAGCTTGTTTGTCTGGCTATCCACACTTATTTTTGAGTAATTTTGGTTAGAAATAAGAAATGCATTGACCCTAGACAAACACCTTAGCAGTGAAGATACACTTTGAGGTGTCTCTTCTGGCTCTCAGGAGCCCTTGGGAATGATGTAGTGTCCTTTGATTCTGATAATTATAGCCCAAGTGATTATATCTTACTCTCCCCTACTGCCATTCCTCCCTGCTTATGTTGTGATCACATGTGATAGCTCTGTTATGGGTTGATTTGAATTTTAAATGCAATCACAGGCACACTTGCTCCTTGTTTCCCTTGTGGTTGGTGCCATCATTTCCCTCTGGCAGTTTGCTTAACATTTTAATTATTTAATTCTCATGCTCATGTACTACTGCCTTTCTTTATTCAGTCCCTGCTGTTCATTGTTCAAATGCCTGACTTCTAGGTCAGGGAGTTTGCTGGCATTGGATGAAGGCTACCTTGAGCATCACTCCAAAAGGTTGACGATTTTCATGAGTTGAGTTAGGAGGCATTAGCCAACTTGTTACTATGACACCTAAATGGTAAGGGTAACAAACTGCCTAAGGAGGGTTACCCAAGTAGCTTTGTCATGTAGGTAATAGATGGGGAAACTGAAGTTCTCAGCAAGTGCTGAGAAGTGCAAAATTTCTTGCAAGCAGCTAGAGAGGCTTAATTTTCCCATTTGACTTCCATGTTTCTTGATGTGCTTGGATACTTTCATCTCTTCTGCTAAAGCTATTGCCTGCTGTAAAATAACACTAATTTAAAAAATACTTATGAGGTCCTGAAGGGCTGCTTGGGTAATGGGGGCTCTGCCCAGGCATGAATTGGTTGAGTTCCAATTCGTGTATCACCTTAAGTTTCTGTGGTTGGGGAACTTCAAGATCTTCAAAGCTTGCTAGAATTAATTTGCAGTGGAAATGGATGAAGTTGCTGCTCTCAGTGTTGGAAGATGAAGATGCTGTGACTGGCCAGTGTGGGAGCAAAGTCAGGTTGTGGGGCCTACTCTACCTGGTATTCTATCTATTACTGTCTAATATGGGCAGGCAGGAATTTTATTTTGATGGCTAGCACTTAGCCTTGTGCTTTCCTGTTGCAACTTTCCCCATCCCCTTCCTTTCCTACTGCACCTCCTTTCTTTACGTTAGAGGAGGAAACCAAGTGTTTCAGAGCATGAGAGAGAAACCTGGAGGGACTTCCCTGTGCTGTGAGCTGGATTGTGCCAACCTGAAATGATCAAGCGAGACTAGCATGGGTTTAGGAGCCTCTGAGGAGATGCATTTGCTTGCTGGAGATGCACATAGGTACTCTTAGTAGCAGCATTTTGCAGTGACCTGTACTCCCAGTTGAATCACACCAATGTTTTTCCAGCTAAAATCTTTGCTGGCATCAACATTCAACTCTTCCTTCTTTCAGAGGCTCCTGCCAGAGGCCTCTTCTGGCAGGTCCTGGCAAGACTTTGAGCTGGACAGCTTTCCTTCCCTCTGTACCCTGTGGATGGCAGGGGAGGGGAAAAAGGCTCAATAAATCTACTTCAAATTGCCTTACAAACCAAGCGTGAACTTGTGACAATTCCAATATGGTCTTTGCACGGCTTGTTAAAACCCCTGATGCCTCCAGGAGTGACAGGCATCTGACCTGATCGATAGCTCAGCTGCCCTTTGCTGCTGCAAACAAGGCAAAGCATCTTCTGTGAATACAGAGCACTGCCAGCAAATAATTACCCTTGTTGTGGTGCTTTCCGGACAGTAGTGTCTGCCCCGATGGTAATGAAAATCCATTTGCAGAAGCAGTTTGCAGTATTGACTTCCTGGTCTCCCTCTGATTCTTGTATTTATTTAGATTCAGCAGTGGCTTGAGATTCTCCAGTAGTGAATTTGTAGGGGAGGTGATCAGGAGTGTGGTTAACAAGCTGAATGCTGACACAGTTGGATTTTTATACCATCCTCAGTACTGATATTTCCTTTGTATGTGTTAAGCAAGCTTCATAAACTAATGGGAGCCTAGTGCAGGAGGAAGGATGGTGGACAGGCAGATTCCTGCCCACATCTCCCCATATGCCCTGGGAGGTGTGGGGGCATGGGTGTTTTTTAAAGGTGATTATCTGGAAAAGCTAAGTGAGGGCAAGGAAGAGAAGGGTGTGGAGGAGTTTGAAGCTAAGGCTGGGGAGAGGTAGAATGGGAAAGAGTGAGAAAGGAGTGAGAACTGGAGGAGGAGACAGCAGGAAGGCTGGGGAGAACTAGAGAGCAGGTGAGAGGCTGGATGGAAAAATAGTGGCTTGGGATTAAAGGTGAAAATTCAGTGAATGAGAGAGGAGGGATAAAACAAGTATCTAGAAGATTGGAGGAGAAAAGCAGGACAGTGCTGTACACAGAGGGGCAGGACTTGGGCAAGGTGGAAAGAATGGAGAGCAGGAGAGTAACCAGATGGCAGAGAGGTGGACGCTCCTTTTTTAAGGGTACTGGGTGTACCTTATCAAGTTGTCTCACTGAGTGTTGCGGTGCAAGGCAAAAGAATATCTGTCCTTTGGCAAGTAAATGTTGGAGAAAAACATTCCTTTGCAAGGGGGACATCAGTAGGAGATGTACGCTGCATGTAACCACTCCTGCATGGACCATCCTGCAGACTGGTATCATCACATACCTTGGTGTTGCAGGAGCTGTTATTCCCTAGGATGAAAGACAGCCTGAGCTCTCCCATTTGATGAAATACCAACTGCATGCATCTTACAGTGGCCCTTCCCCAGCAGGAAAATTATAGTTTGGTTTTGTGCAGGCTGTCCTTGCTAAAACATCAGTCTGCCTGAATTGACTGATTTTGGAGGAACATCTGGCTGCCATGTTTTCAGCACTTCTCATGCTGCCTCTCCTCCCTGCTCCACCTCTCCTATGGGATGGTTATTGCAGCTGTAAGCTGAAGGTCACTTGAAATGTCATCTTCATTTAGCTGCAATGATGGGGTAATTATACCTGAAAATATAATGTTTACCAAACAAATTACAAACCCAATGTGGTGTTTACCCTGTGAGAAACGGAAAGCAAACACCTGCCATTTTGTGGAACAGAGAAAAGCAAGTTCATGATTTTGAAATATTTTTGCTTGCAATGTCTCCTGTTGCATGTGTCTTGCTCTGTCCCCTCCCAGTGATACTCAGATCAGGGCATGACATCCTGTCTGTGATGCTATGGCTCTCTGGTTCCCACTGGTGCGCCCTGGTTTGGTCCCCTCATTCTCCTAGTGAGGCTGAAACATGGCACCAAGGAGGGCAAATGAGCCTCAGCTGCAGGCAGAGTGGAGGCTTTTATGTTCAGCCACTGGGGGAGCAGTTGTAAAGCAGGAGAGGATCAGATCTTAGGTGGTCCTGAGCATTTCTGAGCTCTCTTGGTTGCCAGTGCTCCCTGACTGTCATCCAGGGATGGCTCAGTGTGATGCTGGGCAGAGCCAGGTTAAATAGCATGGCTTTACCTGTTGTGGAGTAGTTCAAGAAGTAAAACCTGATAAGCACAGGTGAAAACACAGTAAAATGCAGAGGTACAACAAGTGTTCATGGAGTGGTTCTGGGATGAAAGGCAGTGGCAGCGTGAGCAGGGGAACAGACTTGTTTGCCGTGGGTGAGTTGAGGACAAGAAGATATTTGGGAGCTGAGAGGCTGCACATGAGTTCTTCATGTGGATGTACTCATGTATAAGTTCCTTACACTGTGCTGGGATAGGGATGTGTGTTCTGCAGGGACTGCACTGCCTGATAAATTACTTTTCACAGCAGATCTGTATCAGCATAAAAGCTGCATTGGAGCAGATGTGAGGCTTATCTCATAGCTGTGGAGTACTGTTCACCTGCTCCAGGCCCAGGCTGGGGAAGCTGGCCTGAAGAAGAAAGGGGTCTTATTTCTGTGTCATTGGTGATTTAAACCCAGAAGCAAGAACAAGGAATGGGGTCTATTAAAAAAACAAAACAAAAAGAAAAAACAAGCCATTTTCAATGCAATCTTTAACCTTCATGTTTTCAATTTTGTTTTCTTCAAATTCCTATGTGAGGCTAAACAAACTTTAATGTTAAACTCAGGATTTCAGGGGCTTTCCTAATTCTGATTTACAGTTACAACAGAAGAATCTCCACAATAAGTAAGAAAACTTAGTACACGTCTACATCTCAGGTCTTAAAGCTGTAGAATGAAATAACATAAAAAGAGAGCCCTTTCTAGCCAACATGTAAGGCTTTCAAGTCTGGTGCTTTTGCAGATCTTGGCTCAGGGCTTTCCAACCTTCCTGTTGTCAATATTGCTGTGAGGAGTTTGGCTCAAAGGGGAGACTGCAGCAAACTCTAAAGAATAAAGGAGATGAAGGACAAAGGCCTTCCATCATTCCTATGTGGTTGAGCTGGCTGCTCCCATTTTCTCCAAAAGATCCCATTCACCAGAGCATTTATGTGGCAGGAAAAAAAGCAAGCATATTCCAAGATATGATTTATGTTGAGTTTTTGGTTGATTGCCAGATTGCAACATTATTTGCCTTGTGCCTGTCCCTCAGGTATTGCTACTGGGAAATAGCCACTGTTGGCCAGCTCCTGGACACTAAAACACCAATTTGAGGGAGGAAAAAAACCCATTAAACCTATTTTAAAGTGATCAATTGCAGCAGCCCAGTGGAGGACCACTCTTTTTGGAAGTTACGGTCAGTAATGGTTTTGTCCTTTGAACCAAACCACCAGATTTATATCTTAAAATGCCTTCCTTAGAAGGTGATGGAACTGAACAGCCTTTGCTCCTGTGTGCCAGACCCTGCAGAGCAGGCAGCCACACTGCTGGAGGGAGGTGGTCATGTCAGTCCCATCATGTCATCCCCTGTGCAAAATGCTGATTATCTAAGCCTGTTGCTGCTTCGAAACTACCTGGTTGTTGGTGTTGTATGAAAGCCAGGTTATTTTTATATAAAAGTGAGAATCATAAGTCTAGCTGCTTTTCAGCGCAGGAAACAGTGGTATCTGATTGTTTTGGGTTTTTTGTAACGGTATCCCTTATTTTGCACTTCCCTGAAGCTCCAGCAAACCACAGTGCCAGACTGATGTTGGTGTCCCTGCGCAGTTTGGGTGCTGCCTGCAGATAATGGACATGAAATTTGGAAACCTGATGGTTGAAACTTCTCTGATGTTGCTTTTGAGGACTCCGCTCCCCTTTGAAATTCTTTGTTTCGCTGCCTTCAGGGGAATGGTGGGACTTTGAAGACTCAGTTTGAGTTAACAACATCAAAAGCTAGAGAGCAATAAAGGAAACACAGTGGCTGATTGGCTGCTGTTCCTGCAGGGCAAAAAAAAACCCCAAACCCCAGACAAGTCATGCACTTTGAGTGCTGTAGCAACCTCTTTGCTTCTGATAGGAGTTGACTGAATCAGCTCAGCCCCCTGTGAGACGGGCTAAGGAAACCAGTGGGTACAACCCCTGGTGCAGCTCAGTAGCCTCCCTAGATACAGAGCCTCTAAGTAATGGTGTTGCTTTCAGCCGCACTTCCCCATGCTCACTGCTACTGGGGGGGAGTGGATGGGTCAGGGACATAAGGCACTGGCAAGTCATCAGGCTGGGGGTTCTGCTCATCTAGTCTTGTTTTGCCTTGCAAGATGTGCTTTTTCTCTAGGGCTGGGGTACTCTAGCAGTCGGGTCTTCCAGCCATGTACCAGCAAGAAGCCTGAATGGTGAGCACATGGGTGACTTGCAGCCAGAAGCCATCAGTCTAGATAACTATTGCTGCAGTTTTGTTCTGTGTGAAATTTCTACCTTTGGAAAAAGTTTTATTCCCTGCCTGCTTGGTGTTTTGATTAATTAGATCTATTTGCCTTTAAATGGCACTACATGTGCCCTGGGACAGAGGTCAGAGTAAAGAGAAGCAGTCTTATTCCAGATAACCCCCAAATCTTCATGCAGTAACCTGTTGCATCTTTCAGCTGAAGTCCCAGAGGGGAGTTGCTGGTCTCTGGATGTGCCTCTCAGATCAGACAATTAAAGTGAGTTACTACTGCAGGTGGATGAACTTATAGGGTTTTTCTGAAGAAAAGGGATATAAAGGCTGATAGCTAAATTACTCCCATCTCCCTTTTTGCACATGCTGGATTTTGAATGGGCTACTCCTCTTATTGTAGACATGCCAGCAACTCCAAGGGTTGCAAGATCTAATAGTACTTGTAACCTAAATGATAAGAGCTCAGGGGCAGTCCCTCATCCCTCCTAGGAAGGAGCATGGCTGCCAGCTTTGACAGAGCTCCAGAGCACCATGAAGTTTAAGAGTTTGGCTTTGTTGTTTTTTTAAAATTTCTTTTTCTTTCCCATTATTAAGTCTGGAGAAAACCTGCTGTTGGGTAAACTATAATTTAGTGTTGGAATGCAGCAAGATCAGCACCTTAAATTATATTCTCCTGTGGGACTGGCAAGGCTTTGAGGGATGAGTCATATAAGAATCTTAAGTTTACCAGAGGGTCTCCAGATGAGTGGTTAGGACAAAGAGATGGAACCCTGACTAGAGTCAAGTAAATATTAATTTGGAGGGAGAGAGCAGGGCCAAGCAGGTGACCCCTGCCCTTCATACCTTGGGTGTTTGGGTTTACCCAGGTCCTTGCTGATACTATCATATGGAGGTGATGTGCCTGGCAAAGTGGTGGCAGAGGAAGCTTTTCAGGACCATGGGATGCCTTCCCCTCTCTAATCCTTGAAGCAGGCCAGCCTGAGCCCTTCTCATCCCATTTGTCCACTTTTACACAGAGCTGGCCTTTTTCTCAAAGAGGGGTCTTGATTGTCAAGTTTGTGGGGTGGAAAGGAGCAGAGAGGGCCTTGGGAGAGAAGAAAGATTGCTGTGGTGGGTAGAGAGGAACACACAGGTCAGGAGGAACTGGATTTGCTAACAGCCTGCCTAAGCATTTCTTCCTTCTCCTGAACAATCCACTTGCTCAGGAAAAACTGAAGGGCCCTAATTTATGTTTTCATGACATGTGGATTTAACATGGGAAAATTTGTAGTAGCTCCAGAAAGAAACTCCCCAGATCCCAGGGAGCCGTGCTGCCTGCTTTATCAGAGACATGGGTAGTAGAAACTTTTGGTGTCACCTCACTGGAACACACTTCAGTTTGGAGAGAAACCACAAAGATGCTGCTTTTTTTCTTCTTCTTTTTGACCTGCTTCTGTTTAGGGAGTGAGGCAGGAGACACCTGTGTAGGAACATGAAACCTCTGATTTTGGTAATGACCGCTGGCTTTGTAGGGGTACTGATTGCTGCAGTTTCTCAGTGATTCAGGAGGTAAGAGGTAGCTGTTATGGGAAATCTACTAGTTTGTTTTTTCACACTAATTAGAGGTTAAGATCCAGGAGACTGCTGGCAGATAATGACTAGGAGGAGCTGGCGTGAGTTAAGGAGCTCAGAGAGCTCCTTATAGATGGGGGAAAATGCAAAAGGCAGAGATGCTGTGGCTATTTATGGGCTGGGGAGGCCTTCCTTTCTGGGGTGTGCTGGAGCCTCTTGGATGGGGGACCCTGCCCCTGGGCAGAAGGACCTGCAAACACCTGCTTATGGTGCCTCTCCTGCTTCCAGGGTATGTGGGTGCTGGGGGGGGAGGGGGTACCATGACACCATAAATGATGGCATCCCAGGTGCTGTGGTGCTCATCCACATTGGAGTCTGCAGGGCTATTGGAAGGGGCAATAATCACATGCATCAGTAAACCTGATGGGAGCAGACTGGTGTGCATGGTGCACACTTCATCTATCTTTTCCCCTGTACTTCTCGTTTTGGGTACGATACCCTGCTCACAAGCTACTTGTTGGTGTTAGGTGTCCTAACTGGTCTTATCTGGCCTCCCAAATGACTTCTTTTTGATGGATATGGGCAGACACTGCAGCATCCCACCCTGCCCCCAGCACTGCAGAGAGGTGGAGGGGTTCAACCTTTCCTGTAACACCTCTGGTTATCCTTCTTTATGGAGCTGGATCTCTCTGAGCTCATTTCCTTGGGAAACTCTTGCAATGATATCCAAGAGGTCAGTAGTCGTGTAAGAAGACAGTTCAACAATTTCATTTTTTTTCCATCCTGCTTTCTCTGGAATTTGTGAAGAATGCTGCTGGAAATGCATCTTGGTGAAGCTTACTGAAAAGCTGTTTCTCTTTGTTTTTATTTGATTGCAGACTGATTTGGGAAGTTGCATCTGTTGGAAGCAGGAAGGAAATTCTCAGGCTGCTCCTGTGCTTCATGCGAAATAGAGGCTCCCTTTCTAGTTAGGTTTCCACAGTGGTCTCATCTGTGGGGGGAAAAAAAAATCAAGGGGAGCCTTCAGGGATGTGAACATCTTCCTGAAAGGATGCACCAAAGTGTTCGGCCACATAATGTGGTCCCTCAGGCCACAGCTGTGATAAGTGATTTCTCAGCATCCTGCTTTTAATTAAGGGAGAGCTTGCAAAAGGGCAATCTGGATAGTTGTCATTTGTCATCCATGTGTTCAGGGCTGGTGGAGCTGGAGGAGGTTAGTGTTTCTCAGAGGTTACAGCAAACTTTTCTGGCTTCTGGAAAAGTCCCACTTCCAGACAGAGGTTTGAGGTCAGGTCTTCAAGCTGTTGTATTCTGTACTATTTCTTTCTCTGCAGCATATGCAAGGATGGCCTCAGCATGGAGCCATGCATCTGCATGTCTTCATGTGCTGCCTGTTCCACACGCTGTTGTGTGCCTCCACTCCTGGGTGACCTCCATGCAAAATCCCTTTGTGCTTGAGAGGTAGAAGAAGTGTCTAAACCCTGAAAGAATGAGACCTGTCCTAAGGTATTGATAATCACAATAACATTTTCTTAGGTCCAACCTGCCTCTTAACACTAGCAAGAATCTTTGACTTTGTTTCAAAATAATTAAAGATTTATTCTTCTTTGTCCAGGCTGTAATTGCCATACTTTCTATCCTGGCTTTCCACAGACCTTTGCTTCCTTGTTGGAGAGGAATGTGCTGGTAGTTGACTGCAGCCCCAGCTCAGCCTTGCAATGTATGACAAATGGATGAGCTCAGAGGAAGATGATTTCTGAAATGAGAATGGATTTTTCAAATTGAAAAATCTTTACTGTGAGTCCATCGGTCATTGTTAGGGAGGTGCTGGGGAAACAGTGGCTTAAACAACAGTGAGATGATGCCTCGTGGGTGCTCATTTCTGCTTCCAGTGCTGGATTCAGGAGGATGAATCAACCATCCTCCTTGCTCCTGGAGCAACCACTCCTGGAGCTGTGTCAGCTCCAGGAAAGAAGCCTTCCTGGAAGTAGCTGGGTGAGCTGTGCTGGCATGTCTGCGGTGGAGTCAGTGCTCATCTGTGCATTCCTTGTCATCTTGGTAGAGAGTGGTCACAGAGCAGTGAGAGCAGAGCAGCTTAGCAGCTTCTAGGCTGTGCCAGGGTGTTGCTACATAAATGCTTGTAGCAACACATGGGTGGCTTGGTGGCTTTCCATACTCAGTTTCTGAGGTCCTTTTCCGATTTCCACTGACTTTGTTGGGCAACTCCATACCACCGCAGTCTAAAAGGGCACCTGCACGAGGAAGTACTTGACTTACAGGGATTGCTTCTCTGTTTGAAGATAGGAAGAAAATAATTTTCACTTAGCCTTTACTTTCATGTAAAAGAGTTAGTGATGCCTGTGAGGTCCCTTGGAAGGCATCAGAAACATGCTAAATGTAGCAGCCCTGTAGGGTCCAGCATAACTTGGAGCTACACAGCTGCACCAGGACATAGTGCTGCTCCCAGGACTTGAGGCCACTGAATGGCTTCTCTCTAGGAGCAGGGAATATGGTCTGGAGGTCAGTCTGGTGGTGGTAGCTCCTGGAGAGGTGTAGCACAGACATCAGTCACAGCTGAGAAGGGTTATCCACTGCTTTTATGGGATTTCCCAAGCTGACTTTACAGCACTGTAACTTATGACCTCCTCCTTCCCTGCAACCCAGCAAATACAACTTCCACTAACCTGAAGGAGGTGCGTGAGAGTATGAATACATCTGGAATAAAGTGAGGGTTCTTACTGCTGTTTCTGAGGTCTTTTCCTGTAGTCCGAAGAATCATCCTGTAAGTCCTGGAGAGATTTGTGTGCTTATATGAGTAGATTTTAGTGTTTCTCTGAAAATCCACAGTAGTAATTCAGTAAATAGGGAATAATCAAGACCTGAAGTATTCTGGACCCAGGCAGCAGTAATTTGCAATGGGTAATCACTATTCTGCTGCTTCTCTTTGCTAGGTCTGAAAGTGCTGTGAATTTAGAGTAGGAATCAATTAAACAGCAAATAGGTTTCTTTGTCAAAATCAATTAAGTCCTCCTCCCAGCCAGTGCAACGGTCTCCCTGGAATTTCATATTCTGCTTGGCTGCCATTTCTTCAGCAGCTTTTGCTGGATAATGTTGATGTTTTATAGCTTGATTTAAATCATATGGATCAATGCATATGCATACCTTATTTGGATTTTCAATTACAACCATATATTTAGCCTAAATGAATTATCTAGGTTATAGTTGCAGCTACAGATTTTTTTTTTCATAATGCCCAATTCAGTTTTTATGTTCTCTGTAAGCATAAATGATTTCTTTGGAGAGTAGGATCATTATGGTTGTTTTGCCCTTCTTGCTGTAATATTAGTCTTCTAAATGGCCTGGACTAGAAGTTTTCAAACATCTTCAACCTGTGGATTCTGCTGTTGCTTTGGATAGAGATGCAAACGCTTTGGAAGTTAGTGCTGTGAATTGTGCTATGTTATGGATGAAAGTCATTTTCTAGGTAACTTCTTGGACTCCTTTGAAGTGGCTCATGGTCCCCTTGCATGCTTTCCGCTACCCCCACAGCTCTTGGATTACAGGTTGAAATTTCTGACCTGTAGCTGTACTCCTTCAGACCTATTGCATCTGGATTAAAAAAAAATCCTTTTCCCTGACTACTATGCATCTGACTAACCTGAGTCCATCTGTATCTCTAAACCCCAAAATACCTTTGAGAATCTGTCCCTTGGCATGCCTGAGTTTCTATGTCGCTGCTGAAAGCAGGACTTTGGCTCCTAAATCTCCAAAGAGTCTTTGTTTTCCATGTAGTTCTTTATAGATAATATATCCCCAGCCCCTGTCTGGGAGAGTGAAATAGTTCTGAGTTCTAAGTTGAGCTGTGGCTTGTCTTGAAATTAGAAAATAAATAACATTTATTTTCTTGGGTGTTCTCTATTCTCAACAATGGTATTAAAGAATTATCTTTGACAGTTCGTGGTGCACTCCAGCTCAGCTATTCTTGCTGTCCAGTAGCAGATCCCTGGGTCTACCAAGATGCATTTCCTTGTGCATTTCAAGTATATCTGAATTCTTATTGTTACCAGTGTGAAATACTTCTGGAAAGGAAGGTTAACTTTCAGGCTACTCTTGAAATGTTTGACCATCAGATCATGGGCACAAAACCTATCAACCACTCATTGTCCATTTCATTCTTAAAAATAACTGATTACTGTAGGTAAATGACATTTCCTGCTGTCATCCAGGGGAGCTCTGTGTGCAGACCAGACCTTGTCAGCAGTGGGAAAAAATAGCAAAAATGGGAAATTTTATTTGTATTTTATAGTGTTGGAAATTCTTAGATACCAAGAGGTACAAAATAATGGGACAGCTATCTTTTGGCTTTGTCTTTTGATAAATAAAAACTGAAAAGGAGGTAATTGCTAAAATGATGTGAATGATTGATTGATTTTTTCCATGTGACAGCTAAACCAAAACTTTCTCAGAAAAGTGTTGAGCTTTGAAGAGCTGAAACACAACTCTCCATCTTCCACAAAATGCATATCTTAAACACTTCACGTGGTTCGCTGCATAGTTTTCCATTTAATGCAAAACTCTTCATGCTGAAAATGGAGGCCTGGGGTTACAAGCTATTCAAGAAATTGGTGTCATCTGAATTTTCTTTCTGCTGGAGGGGATTTAACGGATCAGTCATCCACCCAGGATAGTGCTCTGACCATTGGCAGTCCAAGGAGACAGCCTGGATGCCTGGGTGGTAAATCTCACTTTTCTTCAACCCTGCGAAGCTTTCTATAAACAATTAACTGTTCCCTGAAGCAAACCTACTTCCCAAGCATCTGTTCTTACCTCCAGGCTAACAAGCCTTTCTCAAGCTTTTGCTCTTGGATTTAATAATGACCAAAAAATCCTTGCAGCTGAGAAAAATGCCAGTGGCAAGGAGTGAAGAGCCCCTTTTCTGGTGGGGATAGGGCTCATCCAAGGGTCAAAATCGTACTCAATCTATTCTAAGTCCAGAGCAGGGACAGGGACTGTCTTACTTTTCACAGGACTCTTCCAGCTGCCCCTTCCTGGGAGGTTTTAACTCAGTACTCTCATCAGGGATAATGTGCTGCTTAGCTTCAAGAGCTGTATGGAGGATGTGATGGTTTGCCAGTGTTTACACTTGTTGCTCCAGTGGAACTTAATACCTTAAGCAAGGGCAACAGCATAAGGAAGAAACGTGCAAAGTGCTTATTCCACATGATGCTTTGGAGCAGTTTGTGGACATCCAGATTATGACTCAAACAGTAGGTGCAGAATGTGACCTGGATCCCTACAGGACAGGAAGGAGATGGACCTGGGCTTTTCTGTGTGTCAGGTGAGCATTCCCAGCCTCTGAGATTGTGGGTAAAGAGATGGTATATTATCCTATTTAATGAGTTAGCTGCCTTTGGTTCCTCTCTCTCCCCCCATTATTTTTCCTCTAGCAGGTTTGCTGCTAGCTGGGGAATAAGGAAAATCACCTTTTGGAGACCAATTTACTATTAACTGGAGGAATGGAGGAAATACCATGTGAGTTACTTTGTTATTGCTACTGTGAGACTAAGGCTTCACTTTCATTCCTTGAATTGCCACATGGCAGTGATTGAGAGGGGAATTCAGATTCATGATGCATTATCTTATGACTTTCTTTTTATCACTTGCATGCTGCTAGGATCCATTTTGAGATCTCTGAGAAGTCTCTGCCATCTGTTAATTTAATAATTGCCTGATGTTATAATATACACATGCTTTAATTGAGCAATTTCCCAGTTCCCATCATAGAATCTATTTAATCTGCCAATATTGCTTTATAATACCTATTTTTCAGGCCCTCTTTTAAAACAGTGGCATGATTACAAAAACTTCAGTTAAGCCTGACCCTTCAACAGGCTGACTTCTGAGGTGCTGCACAGTAAATAGTATCCCCATATATCTGAAACAATTTTGGAGGCTTTAAAATATTAAAGTAGCACATTCTCATTCTTACAAAGTGGCAGGCTTGATGGTGCAATTATCTAGTCTATTAATTATCTGGCCTACTTAGAATATGCAAACGATTCTTCAAAGGGTATGAACTAATGTAAATATAGATTAAGAAGGGTCAGGTTTATTTTATGTCCACTGCAACTTTGGGGAAAAAAGAAAGACTAGCCCAGCATGCCAAATGTGGGGGATGCTGGATGAAAAATGGATTTATTTCAGTATGATGCAGACTGTGCTGATGCTGCTCTTCCTGGTCTGCTTACTTACATGAAGCTCCTCTTAGAGGAAAAAAAATTAAAACACGACTCCTTCTTGTTCCTTATAGAGATGCAGAATATTTATTTTACAGGGAATGCATGCCTCAATTTTACTTCAAAGCCTCAGCTTTATTTAGATTTTTAATGAAAACTCTCCTAGATATAGTTTACATTGGCCAGGAAAAGCAGGTAGTAACACTGACAACCTCATTAAAGCCTCCTGCAGTATGTCATTCCTATTTCCTTGTGGAAGTTCTGCCTTTGTATAACTCCAGAGCTTTGCAAAGTAATCACATAGTTTCTCAAAAACGCACCAAGAGCCTTTAATGTACCACTAAGAATACGCTGTATTTTTAGCCATCAGTGCCACTGAACTGTGGTTCATACTTGGCTGTCATCTTTTTGCTTCCTTCCTTTGCGGCTCTCTGGCAGGTGCCTACATCCTTCTGAAAATATTCATTGCTCATTATCATCATTGTTGTTACTATTATCATCACCACTTTCCTTCTACTACTAAAAACCAAAGTGCCTATAGCTCTGAAGCAACTGCTGGGACTTCCATGGCATATTGGGAGTAGTCCTTTAGTCTAAGATTATGATAATTTGCCAATCTAAATCCATGTTCTTCACACACACACAGAAGTAGATTCCCAACTGGCAGTGGAACATCTCTCCCATTTTAGGCATGCAAATGGGGTGCCAGGAGAGGATAAATGCCAATTGTTTTATCAAAGGCCTTCAGCCCAGGTGACCACCTGAATCAGCACAGACTTTAAGAAGAGTAAGTCAGGGCAGTTGACTCATCCTAAGAGCAGATCTTGGTCTACATGGACTTCTTCCACTCTGTTCCACCTTCTTATCCCTGCCAGTCATTATCATGCCTCTCCTCCCACTACATGCTCCTTCTGCAGGGTATTTTTGCTCATTTTGTAGCAGTAGTTTGAAGACTTTTGAAGGATTGTGCTGGAAGGCTGTGGCGAAAAGGGGAATCAAATGCAGATCTCCTGAGCAAAAGGCAATGGTGAAAAGGGGAATCAAATGCAGATCTCCTGAGCAAAAGGCAAGTGGGCATTGAGCCATGATTCCTCTTTAGAGCTACGAGTTCAGGATTTGTAAAGTGCTTTGAAATGCCCTGGAATGAAAGCTAATGTAAAATGTGACAGCAATTATTACAAACTCTGTCAGCAAACTTGAACTTGCCCAAACATCTATTCACAAGCTTATAAGAAATCAATTCCAAATAATTGCATTATGCCCTTTGTATTAGTGGATTTTCTACAGTAATTGACTTTATAGAAAAAGACATCTATCAGCTTAGCAAGGAGTTTACACCCAGCCCACTACTAGGAAAATTACACGACCCTGTGTGTGAAGGCATCTCTAACAGCCTGATTTGAAAAGAAAAGCAGCCCTAACAATACTGCAATTACAAGCACCCCTCTGGCTAATCCAGCTAACAAAGTGTTTAATGCTGAATGAGTTTTCATTGAGAAGTCAGATGCATCCTGGAGGAGACCGAGAAGAAATACGAAGTGAAGATGTATGTATTTGCTTAGGGTTAGACTGGTGAATATGTGTAGGTAATTGTCTGTCATTCCAAAGTTAAAATATTAGATTTTCTGCTCCCCTAGTAGATCAGGGCCATATAAGGATTACAGGATACTCAGGAGAGGTGCCTGGCCTCCAGTCCCATATATATACACACATTTACCATTCTTGCACTGCTGGATTGGGAAGGCTCATCCAGGATCTTTCCAGGAAGCTTGTTGAGTAAGTAGTTGAATTTAATTCACTCTCCTTAAACGTTTCAAATCCAGCCACATTCAAACATGTAGTTCCAGGCACTGTTGGGACAAAGCTGATGTTTAAACCACTAAGTGAACACCTCTAGGGAAAAGCCTGCTCCAACTTCATCTATATCTTTTTTTTTTTTTTTAGCAAACATGGAAATGGTGAAGTTATGCTGAACATAAACACATTGAAACCTGAAAAGTCAGTTTCTTTGGTAGTTGCAAATAATCTTTCCTGTATCTGTAACAAAGCCAAGATTAATTGGAGAGCACTGTTCACTAAGAAAAAAAGAAAACAACAAGCCTTTTCATGGATTCCATAATAATTAACATTCTGTCTCAGTAATCAATAACCCTAAGCAGCTTAACGAGGAAGCATTTGCTGTAGGACCAGCTTAGCACCTGGAACAGACCAGCTGTGCAAGACATTGTCCCAGTAGCCTCTGGGTGATTTTTGTGTCTTGGTCTGGAATAGCATGAGCACTACTAAGGTTTCCAGTGTTTTTTGCATCTTCAGGATTTGAAATATTGCAATAGTGTAATCTCAGCCTCTGCTTTTTTCCAATTTAGCTGTAGATATCAAATGCTTCCATTCTCTCCAAGGTTTCCAGTCTGGAGTTACTTCTTCAAGTTCAAGACTAGTGCAGGTTTAACACAGAGACAAGTATTTTGTCTAATCATGAAAGCTGGCTCTGTTTTTGACCATATTTAAGGCACCTGTACGTTTTCCCCACATCTGCTCATCCATTCCTATGAGCATATTGAAGGTATTGTACACTGAAACAGGAATATAAACAGTGTCAAAATATCGGCAAACCTCCAAAACCCCAGGGATCCGATACGAGATTAAAATCTAGAGGAAGTAATAATAAATGTAAAATAATTTTGCATGCAGTCTTATGTTTATAATTTCATCTTAAGTTTTTGCAATATAGAATTTGAGAAGTACTGTCTTTATAAAATCAGAGTGCCTCCAAATTTTAATGCCTTGAAATGGCCCCTCTGAGACCTCACCTGCATCCTTTTCAAATTCTTCCACATGCTTCTCTCAGCAGAAAATACAATTAGGAAAAAGCTGTGAGTTTGAAAAGGTGTTGCAATAAAATAAAAAAAGACCTCAGGAAGGCTTTGGAAGCTTGATAGTAATCAAATCTACTGCAGAAAAGAAAATCAATGTTGCTATCTTTATATATCAACATAAACATTTTTATTTCATTAAACCAATGAGAAGGACAAACTGTAATGAATCAAGAGGGATTTCAGGAGTGGAATGAAGATGAAAAGGCCTAGCTTGTCAACGTTCCTGTCTCGTGAAGGATAACCCTGTCTCTCCAAAATGCTGTAAATCTTTCACCCTAAGAGGCTTCACAGTCCAAAGCAGGAGGAAGATCAGACCTCCAGCAACAACTCATGGCCAAATTACTTCCACTTCAGTAGCTCTCTAATGGGAAATATTGATTGGAATTTCTTTAGCGAGGTGGACTGGGCTGTAGGTGCGCTTGTGAAGGTATGTTTCCAATTGATATAGGTTTTTGGGCAATCATAGAAAGCCATCTTCTTAGGCCTTAGCTGTGGACATTAAGGGGACTTCAAGATACACACCTCCACCAGCCTTTGGGAAACAAACTCTTCCCCATCCCAGAACAAAAATAAATGAGGGTATTTGTGTGGCAACTAGGATTTCTTGAACTGGAAAGACCTGACTACTTATTATTCAATATTCCATAGCTGTTATGTATCTGCATTTGTAATTTACTAATCCTTCATTTATAAAGATTTGGGTGGTGGAAAAAACACTTAGAGACTCAAATGACCTCCCCACCACAGATAACATTTAGCAAACAAAGCATAATGTTCCCAAATACTCTATACAGGCTGAATGTCCTTCACATAACAAGTCAACAAACATGAAGCAATGAATACATTTGCAGAAAATGGGTTTGGATCATGGACAGAAGGACTAAATCACTGAATAATATATTAATTCTACCAGCTCTAGTATGAATGAGGAAAGAGATTTAGTTGCATGAACAGGTCAGCCATCAGAAATTTTAGTTTGTGCAGACTTTGGAGCACACAATGTAGATTTCATTTCAATTAAAAATAATCTTATTAATTTATATTTTTAATTGTGTAGAAACATACCAATCTTCTTGTAGCTACTGCCAAATAAAACTGGTCTCCTTGACAGCACAGACTTTGAGGAGCCTTCCCCATATTTTGGGGGGAATGATTGGTATGCTGGAGGACAAGACTGCTATCTACAGGGCCCTTGACAGGCCGCAGAAATGGACTGCCTGGAACCTTATGAAGCTCAACAAAGGCAAAAGCAGAACCCCTTTCCCGGGAGAGAATAACCCAACACCAGTGGATACATTGGAAGCTTTGCAGAAAAAGGTCCTGGGGCTGCTGGTGGACAAGTCAAGTATGAGTAAACACCAGGCCCCTGCAAAAGCTGCATTAGCAAGAGTGCAGCCAGCATGGCAAGGGAGGGGATCCTTGCCTCTTTTTTACACTGGTGAGATTCCTTCTGCAGAACTGAGCTCTTTTGGTTCCTGGTATAAGTCCAGTGAGTCCAGCAGAGGCCACCAAAATGACTGGGGCTGGAAATCATTACATACAAGGACTAGCTGAGTGAGCTGGGTCTGTTCAGCCTGAATAAGAGAAGGTGAAGCTGAGACCTCATCACCATCTGCAACAGCCTGATGAGAGGGTGCTGAGAAGGCTCTTCCCAGAGGTACATGGTGGAAGGGTTAGAGTCAACAAGTTGAAACAAGAGAAATCCTCATTAGATAGAAGGGAAAAAAATAATCACACTGAGCGTGATCAAATGCTGATCCAGGGGTGCAGAGAGGCTGTGAGACATTCAAAATTCAACTGGGCAATGCTTGGAACAAGTTGTTCTGATTGGCCCTGGTTCAAGCAGCAGGTTACACTATGTGCCTCCAGCACATGTGACGCTGTGATTCAGGTCAAATCATCAGTGCATCAAGAAGTACAATTTTGAGTCAAAGGACAGTGGCTAAGTTCTTGAATAATCTTGTTGAGGCTTTGACTGTTCTATGGAAGCTGCAGCACTTTGTCATATGAGATCGTATATGTCTGCAGGGCAGACCATGAATCCCTTCCTCTGCACTGAGGGATTATTCATGACAGCTCCCAGGAGCATAAGTATTTATGAAAACTTGCCAATTACAGATGACTAACTGGCCCTCTTTCTCTGTGATATATGAAAAGTCTGCTTTCTGGATGTGTTAAGAGAATAATGTTCATAGCCTTGAGCATTTTTATCTCCGTGCATTTCCATACAAACTGGCCCACAGGCAACATTTTGGGTACCTGGTAACCAGATGACTTTCCTTCACTTCCTTCGAGCTGCTCCCTCCTCCCCATATTGTCCTCCCTGACCAATGTATTTGCTCTCCTTTACCCTCTGTGGCTCTGTAAGCATAGCAGTCATTTACACTCTCTGTTAGCTGGGCTGAAGGTTTCTCCTCCACAGTTGCCTGGAGCAAAGCAGGAGGGTCAGTAACTGATAGATTGGAAACTACTGTTCTAGCTCTTGCTTTACATTTGAATCAACAATAGCTCCAAGGCTTTCAAACCACTGTCCTCATGCATGGCTCCTCCATCAGTGTTATCAGAGCTGTTTTTAGAAAAATTCAAGCTCTAACAAACTGGCATTTATCTACCAGGATCTGCCTGGCAGTGCTTGAAGGCACCCAAAATTGCTTTCTACTTGACTGTCCCCTCTCTCTTTTTAAATAAACACAACATCCCTTTTGCTCCTCGGGGCTGGAAACTTTCTTTTCTCTCTGGGTAACTTCTTTCTTTTACTCCAAAGTCTCAGGAGGCTTTGGGAATAAAGAGTCCAACAAATTAGATTGGTTTCACCGAGTGGATGAGCCTGCAGCTGGGATATTGGGTTTTTGTATGCTGCAGTTTAATTTCTTTCTCGTCCTGTAAGCTGCACAACCTTTTCCTAGTTCTTATCCCTGAGAGCAATGTCAGGATGCTTTCCTCTTCTCTGACATCGTTAATTTCTCAAAGTCTGAACAGGGAGGAAAACTAAAAAAGGTTGCCTACTTTGAAGTCTTTGTAGTCTTTATAGCCCAACAGCTTGTGTTGATTTTCTCTTCAGAGGATTTGCAAGTGGTCTTGCTGGGGAGCCCATTCTGAGGTTTTCTGAAACCTCAGTTTCTTCTCTGTAGCAAGTAAACAGATGTAACACTAGTGGGAGGTTATTTCCCACCTCCGTAAGAAACGTCCTTTGACCTCATTTATCTTGAATGAAGGTGGTCCAAACTGCACAGAGGTGACCCTTTCTCTTCCACTAAAGCACTCTCAGATCTCAGTTAAGAGAAGATGGAGGCTAAGCATGCCCAGCAGTAAATCTATCCAGAACCCCCTTCTGGCATCATTTTCATTATCTCGAATGTAAGTACTGAAAATATATATTAACACAGGATACACTTATTTGTTTTTAAAGCCAGGTTTCTAAAGGCATTGACATGCACACACAGAGCACCTCATAGCCCCAGCACTGCACTCCACAGCCAGAAGCTTGGAAAAAACTGTGGATAAGTCTGGAGCTGAGCTAGGTTTCCACCAGCCCAACAGGCTCAGTCCCATCTCATCCCACAGATGCTGGTCCAGCCACTTCTTACAGCTTCCCAAGGAGACACTGCATTTGCACCACACAATCTAGTACAGTCCTCTACTACCTATATATATATATTTTAAGTTATTATGAGTGAAGTGAATATTTCATATTTTATTTTATATGCCTATTTTCATACCTTCAATACATGCAAAACAATCAGTCTCTCTTTGCAGCAGCTTTTTCCGTCTTTAATGAATATTACTGTATCTGTCTCTGTTTTATGCTGAAAAGCCACAGTTTGTCCATCTTTCTTCATAGCTCCTATTCTCTGAGCTGCTGAACGACATGCAAGTATTAGGAATGCATTTAGCTTCCTTGGTCCTGCAGAAAATGAAACTTGCACATAATAGATAATTGCCTTCACGATATCACTACAAAGTTAGCTGAGTTTCAGTGAAAGCTACAGCAAGTAGGTGCAATGGTTATTAGCAGCATGGCCTAAACCTCACTACCTTTCTTCAGCTATAGCATACAAACTTTATTCCACTACAGTCTAACTAGAGACAAAGGTTTCAAAGATTGAATTACTCTGCTTCTGAATTTCATGAGCACAAAAATGTTGTACGTTGCAAAATACTCTAAAGGATCCACCTGTAACTAGTTCTGCACTGCAAAGCTATGCACAGAAGTAACAAGTGATGCACATAATATTCTTCACAGAATTAAGAGAGTCAGTCCAGGGGAAAAGCTCATCATGGAGCCTCAGGCTTCCCTTCTGTTGAAGTATCTTACAGAGGGTCTACTAATGAGGTACTCTTCTTGTTTTCACTGAGGTCCTTTGCTAGGAGCTGAGTAACAAGAAGTCTGGAATGGACTGTGGATACAAAAGAAAGTCTTGAAATATCCTGGAAATAATCAGTTTGAAGATTGCTTTGGACCCATAATCCTAGAGACAAATATATGCAGCTCATACCAAATGCCTTGCTAAGGAGCACATTGTAAACAATGTACTTTTAGAGTTAAAAATTATTCTGATTTAATGGTATCTGTTCAGTCAGTGTTTGGAAGTAAATCAGTGTGTGAGTAGTAAAACAATAATGTACTTTAAACTAAATTATTAGTAAACAAATCAGTCTGGTAGGCAATGAATGCGTGATACATTATTCATTTCTATTATCCAAACCACTTCGGTAGCTCTCAGAATCTGGCGATAAAGTGTTCAGAATACAGTATCCACCATCCTAGAGAACAGTCTCTAATGTGATATTAAAGTTAAAAGCGAAGTGAAGTATATTCCCCCAAAGCAAGGTATTTGAGTAATCCTGGAATGGATCCATCTCATGCTTCTTTTTAAAGCTAAGGTTATATTTTTTTTAACTAAAGCACTTTCATTACGTCCTGAATGACACATGTTCCCTGCTTGGGTCCCTCACCAACCTGTGAAGTTCTCCCAGGATGTTTCAGTAATGCAGGAGTGGATCCAGTGCCAGCCTGGCCCTGCTGCCTCCCTCCATCCCACTGGGAAGGGCTGAGTCAGACCCAGCTCCCTTCCCACCCCACCAGCCAGTGCTGTGTCCAGCCTTTGCAGAAGAAAAAAGCCACATGAGGCCAAGGGAGAATGCAATAAGGCTTTCCCTGGCCAGTTTTTGCCCTCATTCCTGTTGCCACCCAGTCCACCTTGGGATGGGCAAGAACAGGAGCAGGATGAAAGCTGGAAGCAGGGCGGGGGGAGACAAAAGGGGCAGGCAGGCAAGGAAGGGGTTTGGTGCTCACAGCCAGAAGACCACCAGTGTGTTTTGAAGTGGAGGCAGGACGTGGCCTAGGTCATGGGTTAGCTCATGGCATACCCTCTGGTGAGGATGTCGGTGGGTTTTGAGCAGTGGAAGAGAAATTGCCCTGGTTGAGTCACTGTCCCTTTCACATCCTCTGTCCCCCAGCAGCTATTTCTCTGCAGTGATCCTGCAGCAAGTGCTTTTCTTTCAAACCCTGCAGGTCCAGCCTGAAGGAGGTGATCATCATGATGATTTATTGCTCTTCCCCTGCAACCTGTTTTATAGCAGGATGTAAAAAGGTGTCAACTTGTGATGATGATTTCATCTGCCCTGTGCCATAAACGACATTGTTTCCCAGCAAGGAAGCCAGAATGACCAGAAATAGCGATGCCAGTCAGAAACTTTAATTGCAAATGCAAGTGGCTACTCAAGGTGAGGGTCAGAGGGGATCTCAGCAGACCTTTGTGCTAAGCAAAGCAGAGGACGACTGGGGCAGGGCAGTAGATAAGGACAGAAGTGACTGATACAGAAAGACTGTCTCAGGTTTGGGGTGGGCACACTGATTACAGCGCTGCAACCCTATTCTCGGTGGAATAACTGTGTTTTACTACCAGACTTGCAGGTTTAATAACCCAGTCATGTGAGATATTCTGGAACACTGTTTTTGTAAAATACTTGGTTCCTTTTGGTAAAATTAGTTGTTTTCATACTGAAGAAGTTGGAGACTGAATGAGTAACGCAGCCACCCTTGATGCTGAGAGGTTAACCCAGTATGATCTCAGGGATTTTTCCCTTTGGGTTTTTCTAACTTTGCAGCTGGGGCTGCTGCTATGTCTCAGATTCTTAATCCGCTGTAAAGGTTTGTCAGCCAGCTTAGGTCTGCCAGGAGCTGAGAGGGCTTAATGGGAAAACATGGGTGATGAATGCACAGGAGGACTCTTGCGTTCAGAGGACACACAACATGATGTGATTCATGATGCATGAGCCTGTCTGACTCTTCCTCCAAGCCAGAACATTTTGAAAGCTTCTGAAAACACCTATTTTTCTCATGCTGCACCTTCAACAAAACACAAACGCCACCGGACCAATGCACCCCTCCCCTGCCTTGTCTCGCCTCCAGGCACCCAGGGATGAGGCTGATGTGTGTCTGTGGCTGTTACTGTCCCCTTGGTTTTGTAGTGAGAAGAAAACTTAGGAACACCAAATGGGAGAACAGTGATTTTTTTTTAAGGAGAGTTTAAAGGAGACTTTTAAGGAGTTTTTAAGGAGATGGATGAGTGGCTGAGTTGCCACTTCATATTCTCTGCAAATGCATCCTGCTGCCTGTCAGTGCTGGGGCTGTAAGACCTGGGGAGTGTGTACTTGCCAAGAAACAACAGGGCATCCAACCCAGCTGCAAAGAGTTCATCTGAAATAGCACTTGACATAAAGCACCCTCAGAAATGAGACATTCTTGCCATGTACACTCTTCAGTAGAGACATTAGCCTGCAAGTACATTAAAATACGTGATGGCTGATCTCTGTTATGACATTTACCTTCATGAGTTTAAGAACAGAGGCAGAAGTCATAGCTGGATATACATCACAAAAAATTAGTCCTCAAATATTTTATTTGTTCAGTTAATTTTTTCTCTTCCATAGCTAATCTTTGGAGAATAAAGTCGCTTTCCGTGGTGGCTGTGAAATGCTAAGGTCCTGAATATATGAGGCCAGTTGCTCTCTCTAGGAACTGAAATGTGTGTGTGGTGTCTTGCTTCTCCCACTTTCAGGTTCAGTCCCTGCCGGCAGCCGAGCCACAGCTGCTGCCGCTGCCTCCCCACCGCAGACAGAGAAGAGAATTTCAGAATGCCTTTTTGAGTTGAGATAAGGAGAGTTTCATACACATAAGAAACAATTGCAGTAAGAACAGCAATGACAACAATAAGAAAGAAATCTACAAATAAGCAGTACCGCATATACAAAAAGATGCTCCTGAGCGGATCAATCACAGACCCCAGGACAGGCCTCTAGGTTCTGTCCTCTCCTTGACAAGCTCCTCTAGAAGGGGAATTCCCCTCCAGTAGCCACAGCCCTTTCACTCCTATTGAGATAGTCAACTTTCACCTTCATAAAGATCTTCTGAAAAAAACAAAAAAGAGAAAGCATGGATAAACATTGTCAGGCTTATAAGAGAATAGAAAAACATCTTCAGAAAAAAAGTAGTAACATTCAGATAAGGAATTGAGAAGACAATGCAAACATTGACTGGTTACATGGAAAATTACTAGACAGACTGCCCCGCAAGAGGTCAAAAAGTTGCAGAAGCAGCTTATAAAAACCCTGACACCCTAAAAAAGGGTTTGTTCAGCCCTCAGGAGCTGGAAAACTGCTTGGCAGCCCCTAGGGTCTTTTAGAACTCTGGTATAAAAGGAGTACACAGAGAAGGGAAAGCCACAGCAGGAAAACACAGGGCTTGTGTTGCATCTATGCCCACCAAGGCTCAGGGAGGTCTGCACCTCAGAGCCTCTCTTCAATTCGAAACATTGCTAGAAGAGGTTACAGGAAAATATAACAAGATGAATAGCAGCAGAATGCCAGGACCAGATGGTATCATCCAAATGCTCTCAAGATCAAGAATGAAGTAATGGACCTGTTCACTGTAGGGTGTAAAGTTTTGCTCCAGACTGCCCCAACACCAGATTGAAAGGTCACAGATATGATGCTATTTTTTAAAAAGAATTGGAAAGGTCCATGGAGTTACATGTGATAGCCTGCCATCTGCAACAGGCAACTTGGAAGCTATTCCAAAGGCTATAACAAGTAGACACATGGTTAAATATGGTCTGCTAGGAATGACTTTTTAAAGAAAATTCATGCCTCAAAAATCTACAAAGGGCTGTAAAATCCCAATTGATGTGTAGAGGATGAATAGGGAACAAATTTCACTGTCTCTTCCAGGGTAGTATCTCCAGCCACCTGACAAAACCTGTAGGAGACAGGGTCAAGACCAAGCTAAGGCAGCTCCTCTCACCTCAGTGTGCAGTTAGGCTGTGGAAACCCTTCTTGCAGAAGCTGTAGACGCAGGAAGTTTACTTTGGTTCAAAACTGTGGTGGTTCAGTCCCTGCTGGGAGCCGAGACATGTGGCCGCTGTTGCTGCCCCCCCAGCACCGGTCCAGGGGAGGGGATGTGGAAACACCAGGCTGGGATTGAGATAAGGAGAGTTTAATACAATGACACACCAGGAACAATCACAGTAACAACAGCAACGACAACAGTGAGAAAAGCAATATACAAAATAAGCGATACCATGTGGACAAACAGACTGACCCAAGCAGAGCAGCCACATGCATGCGAGTAGCCCCTCGGAACCGGAACTGGGCCTGGGGCATGATGTCAGCATGGTATGGAATAGCCCAGCCACACCAAATTAACCTCGTCCTGGCTGAACCAGGACAAAAAACTAAGCAAATTCATGGTGAGAAGAATCCATGGAAGGCTGTTAAATATAAAAATGCCACCTCTATCTCAAGCTACAGATCTCTGGAGGGTTGAAAAATACATCAAGGAAGTACTTGAATTTGTTCTTGTACTATCTCAGATGTTTAGCACTGGTTCCTGTCAGACCAAGGATGGTGGGCTACATGAACCTTAAGTCTGAACCATCCAGACTGTTCTTAAACAAACTCAGAGCATTGCCTGCTATCCCAGTGTCTACCTGGTCTTCTGGGGAGCCAGCTGCCTGGGCTTATACCCCTCTTAACCTGAGGTAGATATCTGGAACAGTGTTGGGAGGAAGAGGAAAAACAAGGCTCTTGCTATCTGGCTGGGACTGCAGAGATGAGGCTGAGGATGCCACAGCCTCATCCACCCAAGACTGGTCCTTCGTCCACACTGAGAAGCCGAGGCATGGTTTGGCAGCCAAAGAAAGCACATCCTTGTGCTGTCCTTGTCCTGCACTAGCTTGTCATTAACTTGATTTCCTAGGTGACAAGACTTGATATGATCTGACTGAACCTGTCCTCATGTCCCTTGGTTCTGGGACATTTGTGTTCAGCTCCCATTTTGTGCTGGATTGTTGTACACTTAAACTGAGGCATTAGCCTTCTCCCCAGGGACAGGAACACTCCTCAGTAACATTGGTGAAGCTCTGATGCTGTTACACTGAACTCACACCAGCATGTGTAAGAGCTAAATATAGATCTTAACATCTTGGTGGGAAGGAAATGGTGAGGGACGAGGACAAAAGATTGATGAGGATTAACTTGCTTGCTCTCCATCACTTTTCCTCTAGCAAACTGTTTAAGAACAAACAGTGGCTTGTCTCAAACACATTCATTAAAGGAAGAGAAAAACGAGATGTTTAACGTAGTTTATGGAACAAATAGGAAATAAATGCGGTAATAATAATTTTGTCAATTGAGCTCAATGAATGGTTATTGATCCTCGGTTTATTTTTAAGTAGCTAATTGTGAGTGTTTGCTATTAGACTGTTGTATTAAGTTTATCATTGTAATTATCCAATCCAATACTATATTTACAGATGACTTCCACTGGTTGACTGCTTATGGGATGTTTACAGTCTTTCACTTATTTTTGACAGATATTTATAATTCAGTCTTGTCTGTGGCTGCATGTATGTTGTTTTGTAATCTTTAATAGAGCTGAGGGGGGAATAAAATATAATGTGTAATTTATTTAATGAATTTGGCTACTTCTGCTCATAAATTGTTTGCCAGCAGCTTATGAATGTCTCATGTTTATTTGTTATTCACAAAGTACATCTTGTGTGACTGTTAATGTTCCTTCCTGCTCTGTGAACTTTTTGTGAGTAGTTTGTTCCAAGCTCTTGGAGGGAGAGTCTGAGCTGGGATGTTGGTTTTGATTAGCCAGAGGTATTACAGAGTGGCTGAGGTGGGTTGAGGCCTCTGGTGAAGGTCTAATCCATCTTCCTGCTCAAAGCAGTGTCAGGCAGAGCAATTTGCCCATGGCTATGTCTAGCTGGGCTTTGAGTATCTCCAAAGATGGAGATCCACTGGCTCTCCAGGCAATGTGTTTGCCTGCCATCAGAGGAAAAATTTTTTTTTCTTGTGTCTGACCAGAGTTTCAGCTTGTCCTGTCCAAGGCACCACTCAGAAGGGCTTGGCTTTGTCTTCAGTACTCCCTCTTTCAGGTACTTATGCACAGGGATAAGATCACCCTGAGCCTTCTCTACAATGAACATCCCATGTTTCTCAGTCTCTCCTCCTATGCCCAACTCTCTAGGCCGTTAATCACCGCTGTGGCCCTTTGCTGTTCTCACTCCAGTATGTCCACGTCTGTCTTATGCTGGGAACCGGAGAACTGGCTTTCCAAAGTGGACCAGCTGAATTTGAAGTTCTCTAATATTCCTTCAAAAGCTGCCATTTTCCCTGCTCTTTTCAGGGAATACAAACACAAAACTCAATTCTGGACCCCAAGTAAATAAATCTGATTATCTTTCAGTGAGCTAATATCTACATGGTCACAGCTATAAACAAATATTCCCATTTCTGCAGCAATTTTGTACTCCATGTATAGCACACTGGGTATAGCTTTCTCCAGAAATGGTGCCTTCTGGTCTGCAGCTGCCTTTGGGGCAGTTGGGGGTCCTGGCACAGAGGACTTGAGCTGGGTTTTGCTGCTGCTTTTCCTCCTCCCAACCCCTGCTTGCCATAGTGCAACTTCCACAGCTATCTAAAGGAAAATGGGGGAAGAAGAGAAAGCTAGAGGACACAGAGGTAGCATATAGCACGGAGGAGGTCAGTGGGGCCATGTGTCCAACCAACACATTCCAGAAGCTGATGACTGCCCTGGGACTTGGTGTGGGGACACAAGCAAGTGGGCTGTGTCCCTGGGAATACAAATCAGCAGGATGGCAGCACACTTACAAAGACAAACAAAACATCAACATAATAGCTCACTGTCCTCTTTCTCCAAGGCTTGCTGTAATGCCTGATGTGATTTACCTCTTATGAGTTTGTTCCAACCTATATGTTGTAAGTCTGGGGTAAATGAAAGAGCTTGTGCTTGGAAAGGTAGGGATGAAAGAATTTCTGTCCTTACTCAATTTATGATATTGTGGGTCTATAACATTATTTCTCCCCTTGTATTAGATTTCAGGTGGATTTCTAAAACAAACAGAAAAAGAAAGGAACACTAGTTTTATAGCATCTGACGGCTGCAAAAATACATTAATAAATTCAAGAGCAAGGGCATAATGAAGGTGAAAAGTTAAGTAAAAATCTTGATGCAAAGCTCATGGAAGACTTGGGCCCTTGGGCACTGCTGAAGCAAGGTGACTGGCCGTGCAGAAACCTTGTGTGCCTGCCCAAACTGATGGTTGGTAGCTTTCCCATGGTTGTTATCCTCTGTTGTAGTGCTGTTCAATGCCTAAAGTGAGGGTATAGGAGAAATGGGTGCTGGCCAGAGCTTGGAAGAGTCCCTTGGGGAGAGAGAGAAAGGACAGCCAGAGGCAAAGTAGTTGGGGAACATTCCCAGGCTGGGCTTTGTGGTTTGTTCGCAGGGTTTGCTGCCTGTTTGTGTGCTTGTCTTTATTACCACCCATTTATCACATGAAAAATCAGCTAGTCGGTAGCTTTCCAAGTGAATAATTTATCATCAGAAATCATGACATGGCAAGAGCAACATTTTCCATCCTCCACCTAGGCTTTTGGCATTAGGTCTATGAGGAGGTCTGGGATCTCTTCCGTTTATGAATGGAGATTTGAAAATGCATCCTAAGTAAATCTTTATTTATTTTGTCGACTAAAGAGCCATGCTCCTGCTCAGCTGTAGCAGAGGTCAGGCGCGTGGGTGGGATGGGGTTGCTCTGGACCCACCTTGCACCTGAGCAAGACAGGTCCAGTGCCTCACTACGGATGTGTAGGCAACACTTTCTAAACACTTCCACCCATACAGCTTTGACATGGGTCTGTGGTTGACTTAAAAAGAGACGTGGTTGCTTAGGAGCACTGAGAAGTTCCTCTTGCAAAGGTGGTGGTGTGGGAGTCCCTGCAGCAAAGGGGAACCAAAGAATCCCTCCTAAAATACCAGGCAGCTCACATGCTCATCCCTTGGATGAGTGATGCCAGCTGGAAGATGGTTGGGCTGGCTGGGGGCCCTGGGGACAAGAGATCTGTGATATCACAACGTTTCTTTCTCACTGCTTCGGTAGCTGCAGCAGTCTCTAATTAGCCTACCCTGGCTGTTCAGCATGGGTAGGTAGACACAGGTCCCACAAACTGAGCTCACTGGTGTGCACAGCAAGGCAGAGGCAGGCGTATCTCTAAATCCCAGACATCAGTCACAGAGGTGGGGAACAGAGTAAGAGCCTTCCAGCAAACTGCAATTGTTTTACACCACATTCTGCAGTAAATCATCACCTTCTTAATAGAGCTGCTGTGGGACCAGAGATGGGGATATAAAAGGAAAAAAAAAATATGTGCGTTGCATTTTGCTGTAATGAAAGACTGCTAATCGTGTTCAATGTGCCCTCATGTTTATGTTCCTATTTTGTTACACAGCTCCTAAATTAAGTTGGCTTCAAACCAAACCCTCCCAGAGCAGCCCTGTGTGGCCTCCTTGGGTGGCTGTATCTTGGTTTAGCACACATGTGTCTCCTTCCCTGCAGACACTATTGATTAGCACTTAATTATAAAAAACACATTTGTTCTGAGGATGCGGAGGATGTTCAATGGGGAAGCCTCTTGGGAAGGAGCTATTGAGAAGAGCCTCGAATGAGACTGAGGTGGGATTGGTCCCTCATAGGATGACCTGTTTCTGTTAATTTGTGGTGCCTAGGATGGTTCCTGGCATGACAGAGGGAGGGGGTGCCCTGTCCACTCATGCCTGTCCCATCTTCCCCCCTCTATGAGCCTGGTGTTAGGCTTCCCAGCCCATGGACCTCAGGATGATTGCTTCAGCTGGAAGTAGGAACTACACTGCTGGGATGGGTTATGCAAGGAGTGATCCTTCTGGTTCCTTGTCCATCCCTGACTGTCCTGGGTGGCTCTGGAGCTTTCTCTGGCTGCTGATTCTGCATGTGTACCCTCTTCCAGACCATGGATGCATGGGCAGCAGTTGTGCCTTGACTGATTCAGGAGATGATTAGCTGTTAATACCACCTCTCCTGTGCAAAATTGTTGCTGATCTTCCCCTTCTCTGTTTTTACCTTTGCAAAAATGAAATTTTGTCTCCTCTGTCAGTCCCTTCCCTTGCTCTCCTCTTGGCTAGGGAACTCCTTCTGATGGTTCAATTTTTATATCTGAGTAGCAAATAGATATGATTAAGGCAAGTGCTTTCTATGTGCTTTACGCTAGGAGACCAGGAAAGTATGTAAAAAAATAAAATGAAAGAAAAAGCAGCACCTGTGCCAAAGACCAGAAGGTGTCTTCTCACAGGTTGTACAATGCTGGCAGCAGAGCTGGGTGCTGCCGGTAGCTCAGGATCTGGGGACAGACCATGCTCACTGCTTGCTAGCACAGGTTGGGATTTCCCCAGGGGGGTGGAGAAGAACAGAACCTCCCCATCAGCAAGTGCTGCGCAGCAGCGGAGGCACAAACACGCAACCCTGAATGAAGGGATCTGTGTCATTGAGAGATCCTAACTTGCCCACGGCAAAATCTGAAGATGACAATTTCTGTGTGAATGGATTTGGCAGTATATTGAGAACTCGCCATGGGCAGATGCAGTTCTTAGGCAAACTGAGCCACAGTGGCTGCTGCTGAACATGCAATAGCTGCTGGCCATCCCCAGCACCCAGCTCAGCCACCCACCAGCCTGTGTCCAGCCTTTGCTTGGCCTCGCTTTGTAAACCAATTGAAGAGATGCTGCTAGACATTTTTGAGGGAGCTATTTCACTCCACTCAGTATTAATATAAGCCCAGCTGGCAATTCCTGATCTGTGGAAAACAATCACTCTTCTGTGAACTGCTGGGAAAGCTGGTGTGGAGCTTTCTTGTTTTCTTACATTAAATTAATACTGCTCTGATCCGCAGAGCTCATTACATACTCAAGATTTCCACTGCTTTTTCTTTGCCAGTGGGGCAATGAGATGTATGTGAAGCTTTAGTAAAGAGCGAGCAAGGTCTTGTGCTGCTCCCTTCATGGGAAAGGCTTTTGCTAAAAGGCAATCCAAGATGTGTAAGATGGAGAAAAAGAAATATTTCAGCTATCCTCAGTAAGTCTTGGAGTGGAAGTTTGGAAGGCTTCTAGATGAATGCTTCAGCCCTTCATGTAGGTTTCAGATGTCCTTGTAATCACCTTGAATGGAAAGAATGGGAGAAATAAAAGCAATAAACAGGGACCAGTGCGATGGATGGCTCCTGAAGGAGCAACTCTCCTGCTGCAGGTTGGCATTGCTTTCTGGGAAAGCTGGGATGTGGATCTACAGTCTTCCAAGAGCTGTCATTAAATACAAGGGTGAGATGCACCCAAGACATCCATGGAGGTGACATGTGGGCTCTGGGAAGAATAAAGACTGAGGCTGGTGCAAGCAGTGGTGGGCAGGGTTGGACCCTTGGGTGGCTGGGCAGAAGTTATGCTCTTTCAATCCCACCACTATGAAATAGTCATCTTGTAATTAAAGCACAGCTGGCCAGGTAAAGAGGGAAGGCTGTTTCATACCGTTAACCTCATCATGGGGAACAAAGCAGAGAGCTGGGAAGCCCCTGGTATGAATTTGGGAGTGCCAGGGCCAAGTCCTGTTGTGCCAGGGCCTGATTCAGCCATTGAGCAAGGAAGAGCTCATTGCTCCTTTCATCGCCTGCTTCTTACAGGAGCTGTTAGGACTTTGGGCACAATGTGGTATAATCTAAGCACTGTGGGACTTTCCTTGCCAACGTATGTTCTTGAGTAGTATAATCAAAGCAGAAGTTTGTGGTAATACTGCAGTGGAGAAATGCTGCATTAAAGCAGGAAATATCCAACATGCATTGCAAATGAAGAGGTTTTTCATTTGTGTTCTAAAGGAGGAAAAATACCACCAAGCCTAGTTAATAACACTGGAAAGCTCTTGTGGCTATCAGGGATCTTCAGCTCTAATCCCCTCTGATAACAGTAAATTGAACCAGCTCCTCTGCTGAGGTTTTCCTGTAGCTTGATCATACTCATATAATAAGAGATATGGGCACTGCCTCTCCTATTTACTATTTCTTCATTTAAATAAGTTTTTAAACTGCACTTTTCTTCCTTCAAAGACATCTGATTTACCGCATTTTAAATGGAAACTACTCCTGCAACAATACCTTTTTCTATCAAGATTTGTAATCAGGCTGTTTCTGTTGAACTGTTGTTATTCAAGTTATTAATTTGTCATTTTGCACAGAATATGATCACAGAAAGAGATGAGCAAAAGGCTCTATGCACCTGCAGGCAGAGCAGGATGTATTTAATTAGAACAAAGAAAGCTGCAGGTTTTATTTTGTGTATGTGGTTGCTGTTTGTTGTTTTTGGCTCATTTTTTTTTCCCCTCAGCCCAGCATTTTAAAAGCTTACATAGAAATCTGCATAAATTACTATGCACATTTTTAATTTAGATTCTTACACCTAATTCGATTAATGATAATGACTTTGACAGGATCATAACAAATGTTATGTAAGGGAACAAGATATATCAGTTTTGGTGCTATTCTCCCTAGAGAGAGCAAACACTGGAAACTGGCCTTGAGTACTGATTTGAAGATACTTTCCTTGCTCTTGGGGTGGAGGCAGAAGGAGGATGCTGGTGTCCATGGAAGCTAAGAGGTGGAAGCTTTTACATTGGACGTGAAGTTTGTTTTCTGAATGCAGTCATCTGTGCTGCCCTACCAGAACCAGGATGAAAAGTAGGGTTTCTTCTGATGGAAATGTTCTGGAGCAGGTGTCAGTGTCCCATCCAGCAATTCAGGTTTCAGTGATTCAGACCTCTTGGAAGAGTCAGCTGCTTCAAATGCCTTAACTCTACTTGCTGGCTGATGCAATAAAGTGAAGTTTCTCCTCCATCACTTCTGCATGCAGCTTGAGCCAGCAACTGTGTCCTCATCAGGTGCAAGTTGGCATTTGCACCAGGGAAGTTATTAGGAAGAGCAAAATTATTAATTAGAAGATGCTGACATTTTTATCCTAATTTCTTTCCCTCAGGGAGCAGTGCCACACTTATTTCTTCACTGGGAGGATAGTGCAGTGCTGAAACAAATCCCAGAGAGGCCATGGGATCATTGTCCTTAGATGTTTTAAAGACTCAGTTAGGTAAAGTCATGGCTGACCTGGTCTAGAGTTGATGCTAGTCCTACTTTGAGGAGGACCGTGGGCCAGAGATCCCTGCAGCTGACATTTCTGCGGTTCCTCTTGTTCTACACAGAGTCAACACCAGTTTTGTCTGCCTGGAAGAGCCTCTGTAGGAGTGACTTTGTTTGGGTGAAAGAAGAGGAAGCTAGGATTATGATCTCACTTTCTACATGAATGAAAAAAAAGGAATTCTTCAGTAAGAAAAGCCCCATTTTTATTGATGCTGCACAGAGGCAAGTGGTTTTGCATCTAATTTTAGGAGAGCAATATAACTGGCTTTGACGGTCTGGTCTAATAATAATAAAAAGTCCTAGCTCCTCATAGTGCAACCAGATAGCAAAACTGGAGTGTGAATTTATCCCATAAAAATTCATCTACCATGGCTAAAGCTCTGTAAATTGAATTCTTTATTTTGGTTGTTAAATAAAAAAAAAACCACCCACAACAGCACAATGATAGAAACATTGCTCAGCTCTCGCAATTGTATCTTGTTAGAACATCACTTAGGAGTAATTTCCAGGGTTTGATTAAAACATATATTGAAATGAACTATCATTTTCCATCTCCCCCCTTCTCCTCCTCCACCCTTGCCCCTCAAGGATGTAGAACATTACATGGAGGCTGGGTTTCTTCAAAGAGAAATGATCAACCTATTACCCTGCACAATAAAAACCTGCCATCTTTGGTGTTGACTATATACCTCATTGTCCCCACTCACAAGGTTTAGTTAGCACTCAGAGGGTCAAAGGATGTGCGAGATGCTTCCCGTGGTGACTGGAGATGTGTTGGGAAGCTGAGAGTAGCAGCGGGCGGAGATGCTGCCCCATGCCTACAGCTCTGTCCACATCTCACCCTGCCGACCTCCGCCCCCAACATCCACCCAGGCTTATGCCCAAATATACTGCCGAGAGAGCAAGATAGGATGCTTGCAAGCATAAAACCTGAGCAAAAGGGGATAAATTTGTATTAAAGTGCTTTTAGACATCAGAGAGTGTGTTCTTTGACTGTGCTCGGTTAAGGTCAATTGTATTAGTCTGGAGCAAAAATCCACTGAGCTCAGTATCTGCCTTTGACAGCAAGTGAGAGGGAGCAAATATAATGATACCTCCTTTGATCACTGTCCCAAGAGCCAGGAACATACAGCTCATGCACTCCCTGAGGCACAGGCTCGAGTTTGTGTTGAATCTAAAGGCCTTCAATGGATTATTCTTCTATGAACTTGCCCAGCTGCTTTTTGAACTGGTCTAAAATTTTGTATCTGTAGGCTCCTGCAGTGAGAAGTTCCATAGCTGAGCTATGTGGTGTGTGAAAAGTACCTTCTTTTGCCTGTTTTGAACTTTTCAATTACTGGTTTCCCTTAATGATCACAAATTCTTGCATTAGAATAGACCACAAAAAGTCATTTTCTACTTACTCTCTTTATACCATATGCCATCTTCTGCGCCTCTCTATTCTGATTTTGTTTCCTATCCTGAAAGGTCCTAATCTGTTTAGCTGTTTCTCATTTGGAAGCCGTTTCATACCTTTGATGATTTTTGCTGCTTTCCCCTGGACCTTTTTCATTTCTACTTTATTCTTTTCAAAACAGGAAGACCAGACTTGCTTAACTTTCAAGAGGCAAATAAGACATGAATTTATGCAGTGGCAAAAAGCACCAAAATACACGTTCTCTATTTTTTTCTCTAATAATTCCCACTGTTTCATTTGCTTTTTTGACCATTTCTTAGTTTTCACAGAGCAGTGTGTTATAGCCTTGAGATCCTCATCCTGCATGCATAGAGCCTAGTATTAGGCACACAGAATTGCTTATTAGCTCATGTACATCACTTTACATTTATCCATATTAGACTTAATCCACCATTTGGTTGCCTGGCCACCCAGCTGCTCTGGTCTTTCTGCAGTTCTTTGCAGCCAGCTCCTTTCTTTACTGTTCTGAGTAACTTGGTGCTATGGGCAAATGCAGTTAAAGACACAGAAGTACCCAGGGGCATATATACAGCTGCATGTGCAAGAGCATGTGGCTGTAAATCCGTATGCACACCCAAGCCAGAGCTGCTCAGGATCACTGCATGTGGTCCTGCCAGTGAAATGCTGATAGTCTTTATTTCCGTGTGCAGTATTCACCAGATTTGGGATCATGGAAGACTTTCCCCCTGGGAGATGCTGCAAGAAATTGAGAATATGGGGAAAGGTTTGGGCAGGCCAAGGAATTCCTTCACTACAGGTTATCATTCACATTTCTATTGCAGTCTCCCCAGACTGGGATAGCCCCATGACATTAAATGCAGTTCATAATTATCCAATCCAGTTGCATTTGACAGGCTTTGACAGATGCCAATACATCTTCTACTTTGAAGGCCATCGTTAGAAGCCATGATTATTCCAGAACTTTAATTCTGTTTGTGTGTTCCCACTGCTTTCCTGTGATGTGCATTCCTGGGAGATGTGAACTTTATAACAAAACACATAAATTCACAAGAAATCTCTCCAGAAGTCATATTCTATGAATTTTCCGTTAGCTGCCAGCAATCTGCAGCAGTGCTAGCGGTAGCAGCGGTAGGAAATGAACTACCCTTTTCATCGCTGCATTGCACTGGAACCAAAAAAACCTTTCTGTATCAGCCCACAAATAAGACTGAGCAATGGCTCTGTGAGACAACAGGGACGTGGACCGGCAGAATAACAAAGTTATTTCCACTTCAGTGCTATTTCACGTTTGCAAAATAAAGATGCAAGCCTTGGCTCTTTGAGCATGGTGGTTTTGATCAGCACTTCTCCAAAACCTACAAAGAATTGCTTTTCCATGTGCTTTATGGGGCAATTAGTGGTCCCTCCGAAGCAGTACCCGAGATAATTTCTTTCCACTCAGTTTGTCTGTCACCTACTAATGCACACGGCTGACTCAGAGCACTTGCATGATAAAATGATGGAGTTGGAGGGTTTGAAAGATCAGGCAGGTCGAGTGGCCAGGGTCTGGTGGAAAAACCCAACCAACTCAAATCTTAGCTAAGCAGTCCTGAACTCTTAAAGGGCTCCTGTCATCCAAGGACTGTGAAATACCTCCACATGGGGAGGAACAACCTGAAGTAGCTACTTGAGGTGGTGGTGACATGCTCCTGGGAAGAAGGTGCAGAGTTGAGGAAGACCCTGCACCATGGACTGCCTGGACCTGGGATTGGCTTCAGCTGTTGTAGCTATCATCTCAGAACTAGGTAACTAATCCTAGCTATTCATCAGAGCTCCTGATGGCTCTAGTGATGCCAGAAGCGAGATTCTGGCATCACTAGAGAATGCCTTCCTCTTCTCTACCACTGGTCCTGCTTGGACTAGGCTGTTCCTCTCCCAAGTCCTGCAGCAGATGCAATGAGATGAACCCCTCTCCACATCCATCAAAGCCAAACCCAAGCATCATCCTGCAGCACCGGCTCACTACAAATCTGTTAGCAGCATCTGACCACCTTTCTGCAGAGTTTGAATATAAAGTCAGCCCTTGTGCTGGCTTTCTGCTGGCACCAGAAGGACAGACAGTGACAGGACAGTGTGAGAGTGCTGCAGACAAGTGACTGATCTGGGATGAAGCCAGCACAGAGCTAACCTGTGTGGCTCTCTGAGCAAATTTCATCCGGTGAGGAAAGCCTGCATGGTCCTTCACCGTGCAGCTACAGCATCTTTCATCTGGCACTAGATCCTCCAGATTCAGCTCTTACCACCAGTTAAATGTGGGCTTTGAATTCCACACTCTTAGGGAAGGGAAAAGAAGGGGAAAATGGACTGTTTGCCCCCCAGAATTTGCTCCATCCAAGAGCATCCTCCATGTGAGTGACCCCGAACCCCATGTTGTGTTGAAGGCAGATGGAGACCTGGACCTGTTGGCAACCATTGAGCAGTGGTGTGCTTTGCTCCGAGGTGGAGCTGCTGAGCTCACCAGCAGCTGGAAACACTTTAAGAGCTGAGCTTTACTCAAGGCTGACTTTTTTTCTCTCCCTTTTTGAAAGCAGTCATGGGGACCTTTGGGCACTTCAAAGACTGATTTTAATGATTTACCTGACTGAAGCAATTGCCTCCTTTAACTTTGATATTTCTTGTCATTAGCCTACCGACCTGAGGGATTAAGGTGTTCATCTTCTAAAGCCGAACTGGCTTTGTTTATGCTAGGGCTGTGGCTGCTCCTGCTTTTCCCAGCAAGGGGTTCATTTCTCAGCACTGGTCAACAGAGGTCATGTTCTGCTCTGGAAACCAGGAGGGGCTGTGAGAGGCTGCATCTCACCCAGCCTCATCATTCCTCACTTTATTTGCTATGGAGATATTCCATTGGTTTTAGTGTGAGATTAAAGAGGAGGATGTGTCCTCTTCTCTTGCCAGCTTTAGAGATGACTTTTTTTCACCTATTTACCAGGGTCTTGTGTGCAATCCTTGCTGTTCTGTATCTCAGAAAGGCTGGGGTTTGCACTGCATTTGTGCTTTCTTTAATCAAGGGCTTGCTTTTCTCGTTGCAGCAACACCTAGAAATCCAGAAGAGTAAGAGCAGCCTGCGTCCACCTTATTCTGGGTGCCCCACAGATCACAAGCGGGACCCAAACAGCTTAAGGGTCTGAGACAAGCCAAAGCAGATGGATCAATCAGATGGCCCCTGAAGTTAACTAGATGATGTGATGGTTACTAGAAAGCACAGGCTTGCACCACTGCAAACCAGTCCTTCCATGGTCAGTTACTGGGGGGAATGCGCTGAGCATGAATGAGAGCTTCTACTCCTCACAGACGTGGGAGGTGGGTCATGCCTTTCTCCCCACCAGCCACTTGTTCTGGACCCCCTAGAGCCCTCTTTCCCTTATGTGACTCCAGCCTGTATAAGGCCATGGGGC
The DNA here is from genome assembly GCA_013400335.1 of Eurystomus gularis. Classification (NCBI taxonomy): domain Eukaryota; kingdom Metazoa; phylum Chordata; class Aves; order Coraciiformes; family Coraciidae; genus Eurystomus; species Eurystomus gularis. The sequence goes on from VZZY01003112.1 coordinate 128,929, forward strand.
AGCCATAATTTCTGGTTTCTTTCTTTTGGGAGAGAGCATCTGATTTACTATTTGGCCTTTTATGATTCAGATGTCAGACAAGTAGACAATAGTCTTAGCTAGGCACAAATCTGGAGCAGAACACCTCCTTCTTTACTGCACTTGAGAACTGGGAGGGTAGTACCTCTACTCGCATCTGCTTTTAAAAGGGTAAACACATCTGAGCTCCTTTGATAGAAAACCATTGCTGCAAGAACTCAAACCCCTGGGACTAAAAGCTAACGCCTGCTCCTTTCTGGACAGAAGTTCCATTTTCTCTGATCATTTCCTATCTATTCCAAGAGCTGAATTAATAAGGCAAATGGGATCACCCTGCTGCCCTCCCTAAGGGGGTTTGAGCTGAAGGAGCAACCAGGCTGGTCCCTGCCCCTAGCTGCTGTTAGGGTCATATTACCAGAGGGGATGGAGAGGGTGCAGTGAGCATCTCTGAAACAGAGATGTCAGTCTGGCCTGATTTTCTCAGTCTTGAGCTCCTCCACATTATGAATTTTCTGAACATTTGTTTCTCACAGTAGGAGCTATTGTTTCTGACATATTTATCCAGCTCAGTGCTACCTTGAGATATCACTTTTGACAGATAACCTTCTTAAATTAAACATACAAATGTGCCGTACCAAGAGGGAAGATGTGAGCTCTAATGGTTCTGAGGATGATGGAAGAACCTGCCCATTAGCTCCTCCTGAGCTGCTAAATTTTCTCCTTTATCAGGAAAAGAAAACAGTAGGCCAGCATGATCAAAGGGGTAATGGGGAGAGAGATCACAGGTTTGGGACTGAAGATGAAATGCTATTCAAATTGAGGGTTGGGAGAGGCCAGGGGAAGGAAGACAGATCTCTGCTCTATGGAAACTGGTGCCAAGTAACAGAGAAGGGGGCTGGAGCCCAGCAGATGAACTACCAGCAGGAGGCTCAGCTGCTCCAGGAGCCGGAAGATCTGCCCGGTTTGTAAGGATTTTCTAACACCTTCCCTGGTGCTTTCCCAGCCTCCTTCTGGTGACACCTCTGAGTCCTGCAGATGCTCTCGGAGACACCAGCTATTCTGCCTGCATACAGAGTATGGCCACAGGTGAGGTCAAGGATGAAAAACAGGAGGTCCTCAGGGTATGTTCAAGGTGACTGTCCTCAATTAATGTTACTTGCTTGAATTTTTTCCCCAGAACCAAACCCAACAGACTGACCCATCTGGGGACCCTCTCCATAGGATAACATGGCTGACAGGGGTGGAGCAGGATGAATCTGCAGCTGGATCATCCCAGAGAGAAGTCCTGCAAATGAGTGCCTGTTTTTTCTCTTTTAGCTTTGAGAACTTCTACCAGTCCTCAGAGCAGCTGTCACAGAAGAGTGCTGGGATGCTCACAGGCTACCCTCTCCCTGGTAAGAGGCAAAGTGGTTCCCTGGGATGCTAATGCCATACTACCAAATGTGCTGGCTTATGCATCATTGCATCATTGTCCCTCAGTGTCTTTCTTTTCCCTCCTCATTGTGCTGCGTCTTACCTGTCCTACAAATATAAATGTTTTGTAGCAGAGACAGTCTTCATTATTTATCTACACAGTACCTGGTTAGGCCTTAAATTTGATCAGTAGCTGTGCCTTTTGTATCACTTATATAATTAAGTAAAAAAAAAGTACACTGCAATGTGATAGATTCCCACTCATGTTGGAGAGGTCCATGGGAAGAACAACACTGCTCTTCAGCTCTTGAAAACAGGGTGAAGGAGGTAAAACATGCTGCATTTAATTTTTTATATGAAATCTATAGGCTTGTCATGGAAAGCTGGCTGATATTTATTTCTCAGCACAGGTATATGCCATAGAACCTTTCGGGTTTTTTCTGAGATTGCTCAGAGAGAAATGAAGGACTTGGTGGGTGTACTGGTGCTGTATCCCATCTCCCTGTTTCTACCTGACCAATCCCTCCCTGGGGATCCCCAGCCCATGTCTGTACCACCCCTGCCTCTGCCAGATCCTCACTTATATCCTAGACTGTTTGGGAGTATAGGCATTGATTGGGATGCCAAGATACAACTGCTCAAGGTTGAGGCATGAGTGTACAACTCTTGTGTTTGCCAGGAGCACTGGCAGATCCCAGTCAGACATGAGGGTGAGGATGTCCAAGCTCAGCCCCTGCCTCCATCTTCAAGGATTCACCCAGGACTGTGGCAGTGCCTCCCCCATGAAAGCCCGGGCCCTGACAGAGGCCAACAAAACCTTTCCTTCTCTTCAGTTAATAAGAGGTATTTAATTTGTAAAATTTATTTTTAAATTTATTTACCAATTGTTCTAAAAGTAAGTCAGCTCACATGAATTCCAACAAATTGGTTCCACACATTATTCCCTACCCCCACCTGCCCCTCTCATGAGAAGGAAGATTTCAATCTAATCTTTTTCTTCTCACTTTTCTCTGCCTCCAAGTTCCTACTATTTCTCTTCTCTTCATCCCATTTTTCTTCCCTCATTGATGAAACCACTTTGACTGATTCCCCACCTCCCTCCCCCAGATGAAATGCCCAGTTCCTTGACACACTGAAATTGCTAATAGTTCTTGCTGCTTCTTTTCCTAAATGGAATGTTTTTGAAGAATTACTTAGCTCAGTGCTCCATCAGCTCCTTTCCTATGCTGGGCAGATGCTCACCCAGTAGCTGCGCAGCACTAAAATCAGCACTGTGATACTATGCCTCTGTGTGTCTAGAACTAAGCCAGAGGTTGATGATTCAGTGTCTAGGCTTTGTTTTTTCTTAGTGAATTGTGAGGAACTCTCTGGAGGAAGCATTTTTGCTGTTTGCTCGATTGCAGTTATATATATTCCTCTTGATTTCTCTCCCCACATAATGTCAAGAGCGCTCTTTTGAAAAATGGATAATCTATATGGGGAATTTTACTGCTAGGTTCCATTTTTTAAAAGTCAAAGATAAAACCCAAGCAGTAGTAAGGAAGAAAATGAAAAGAAAAAAAGAAGAAGAAAAAGAGGATAGAGGGAAGTGTCTGTAAAAAGAGGGGGAAGAAGCAGGCGATGGAGCCACATTGCTGGAGCATTGCTTGTATGGCAATAAGCTGCAGAAGTGAGGGACAGGGAGAGGAAGGGCTGTTTGGGGAGCCTGGAGAAAATTGGCTGTGTCCAAATCTCAGTCCAAGAGGATGTGAGGTGCTTTTGTATGGCTCACACTGTCCCTCTTCTGCCAGCCAAGGCTTGTTCTCTTTTGCAGTATGAACTCTCCAGCTGTTGGACAGCCTGCTGTGGGACTGTAGGGCTGCTTGTCCACTCATTTCCAATCTTTTCCCATTTCTAGGTCTGTAACAATTTTCCAGTGATCCTGTTCTAGGATCACTGTACAGAATATGGCCATTTTTCAGAATGATGAGGTAGTCACCTCTGTGGTGCTGAGACACCCATCGGGTCTCTCTGCCACTTCCAGCTCCTTATCTCTCTCTGAATTCCTGTTGACAAGGGTCTGCTGCAATATGGCTTTATTGTGCTGCTTCATACCACACACAGGCTTAAAATTAACTGTAGCGGAAAAGGAGCGAATAATAGCAAATATTCATGAATGCCTTGAAACAGCAATGGCAATTTCAGCCAGAAAAAAGTAGGGAGGATTAAAAAAAAAATAAATTGGAAAATGTAATCTGGGAATTTCCCAGATGAAATGCTTTGGAAACAGCAGCATGTTTCATTAGCAGGCATTCATAGCAAAGCCTTTTGTATCTAAAGAGTTTTGGTGGTTTTTTTTAAAATTTCTATAGAGTTTTTAAATGTAAGAAGCAGCTTAACTGTAGGAAAAGGTGTTAGAGGACTAAAAGGACCCCAAGAAATACATTGGATTGAATGGAAAGGTTCCTGAGAGAGAGACTAGTTTGGGGGGACAGTGGCACTGGAGTACGCCCAGTTTCCCAGTTTATTAATAAAAAAAAAGTTTGTTATTTGTCTGTAATCCAAATTGCAGATAGGGAGGGTGGGGTAGGACCCCCCTGCTTTTCTGGAAGAATATCAGAAATTGAGAACACAGGAAACTCAGCAATGCTGCAGAGCATGGCATGAGCATGATGCTGTGCCCCACAGGAAAGGCCAGGCAGTGCCCCAGCCCCTGTAGACACGTGGAGCCAGCCCCCAGCAACCTTCTGAGTGGGATCTAAGTGCACCTTTTTTTGTGATAGTCATGTAATTAGAGCCCCTCCCTGGGATGGGGAAATTGAGCCTCTGCACCCTGCGTTTTAGATATGTCTCTACCTAAACCATAGAATCATAGAACAATAGAATGTCTCAGGCTGGAAGGGACCTCTAGAGGTCATCTAGTCCAACCTCCCTACACAAGTAGGGATATTGACCAAGGTCAGGTTACTCAGAGCCTCATCAAGCCTGACCTTGAATGGCCTCCACCGCTTCTCTGGGCAGCCCGTCCCAGTGCTCTACGACCCTCATGTTAAAGAACTTTTTTCTAATATCCAACCTAAATCTATCTTTTCCTAGCTTAAAATCTAATATCCAACCTAAATCTAAACCATGACCAATATCGAAACATGATTTGTAGTTATGGCTATGCATACAGCCATTTTTTATATGCCTTGAATAAACTCCATTTCAGAATCTTAGTAAAACATTACAAGCCAGATTCCAAGTGCTTGCAATTTTCTGTGCCCATTTCTCTGCTCACTAGCGATGGTTCCCATAATTGCAGAGGCTGGGGATACAAGCCGATCACGTTTGTGACAGAATCCACAAGTGGTTCTTCCAAAAGGACAAATAAAAGAATGGGAGGAAAACAATTTTTGCAATTCATTCCCCACGACTAGGTACAGGAGTTGCATGTTAAATGTGGGTGAGCGATGCTGGTGGTACACTTGCGCTGCAATGGAAGAAAACACGTACGAGACGCGATGGAAGACTTCAGGGAGGGGAAGGAGAATAAGTACCAGCAGCATAGCAGCAATAATTAAAAATCCTCTTGGGAAATTTAGGGCACTCCCCAGCCACTGCCGTGCGATGTGAAACAATTAACTCTACTAAAGCTAAGAGCTGTTTAGACTAATTGGACACCTTACCAGTGAGCTAGAAAGACTAGCAAATGAGTGTTAAGCAAATCCCTGGTGTGGCTCATGAATTGTAAAAATGTTGTAGCTAATAGGATTCTGGCTGGATTGAAAGGGAAGAGACTTGTATGTTCAATATATGAACTCAGCAAAGGGCTCGGAGGAGAAGCAGCAATTGTGTTGGGTGTCCTTCAAACAAGCACAAGTGACTCCACAGCTGAGCTAAGTAAGAGCATCCTGTTCTGAAGGGAAGAAAGTGCTTGAATATTGACGTTTTGTCTAGGCAAATCCTATTTAGGAAGACTCAGGAGTTAACATTCAGGCAAGAAGTTAGCACACGCAGCAGCAAAGCTTGCTTGGAAATCTGACAACAGCTGGGAGCTGGGGAGTGCAAGGCAGAGCCTCTGAAATCACACAACATGGAGAACGTGGAGAGGAGGAAGCAGCAGGGATGAGCTTCACTCACTTTCATCCACAAAGGAGCTGCCTTTGGCCTCTCCATGCCATGGAGAGGCATGCAGTATGGCAATGGGCTCTTGCTGGGGAGCCTCATTTAGCTCTTGTTGTTGTTTGCTTGTTGAACATAAAAGTATGTTCAAGCCCAAATGAAATATTTTGCCTTTTCAGGCATTTTTTTTTTTTTTTAAATAGAGGGGTTTGTTTGCTTTGGCTTTTCCCCTTTGTTTGCTTTTGGTCTTCATGGCTATTTCCAAAGAAAAAATGATTTCAAAAGAAATACACAGAAAAAGTTTGAAAGCCATCAACAGAGGCTCTCAAGATGCACCCCATCCCTGAGGGGTGCCTGGCTCAGGATGAGGTGGTGGGAGAGCCAGGAGTATAGATGGACAGAGCACGGGACAGACACTGTGCTCTGCCAGCCAGTGGTGAGATTTGCTCTGGCATCAGACCACCTCCTGCTGCCTCCAGGACAGCTACATGATGGTCTGAAGCTGTGTCAGATGACCTCAACACTCCCTACCTGGTCTGTTCACTCTTCCGCGGAATTATGAAACCCAATATTAATCTAACCCTTTGCTGTCAGTGTCAGTTCCTAAATGGGAAATGTGAGACCTCACCTTTACCAGAAAGAATGACAGCGAGGCTTGGAGTCCTTTAATGTTCCTGGGGCTGACCTCCCTAAATCCTTGGCTTCTCCAAGACCTTCACGGGCAAGCAATGACTTTCTCCTCATGTCAGCAAAGGCTGACTGAAGATATAATCACTTGTAGTCCTGTGTTTTTTCTGAGTTCTTAGGAGACTGATTTAGCACCTTGACGTTGGCTTTATAGTTCACAGCACAGAAATACTCTTCATTATGGATTTCCACCGCCTGGGGAGCTGATTTTTGCAGCAGCTCAAACCAGGGCAAGAGTGAAGCACATTCCCCTTCCTAGCTTGGAGTAGTTCCTCTGGCCAGAGCTTGTGTGGAACTGCAGGAGTCCAAAATACAATTCCTATAATAAAATAATTTATTGAGATCAATTAATGTCAATCTGCATCTGGACCATGAAATAAGCTAGAATGAAAATATGATCTCTTACAGACTTTGTTACCTGCATTGCCTCCAGCAAGTCTGTAACTGAAAGCTGGTCTCCTGAGTTTCACGCAGACCTCAGCTGCTGGACTAGTCACATAAGGATCATGCTGTCTTGGGGGACACACATTAGCCACCCACCTCACCTCGAAATCTCAACACCGTTGGCACTTGTGAAAAATGTGAAGGAATTCAGACATCCCTTGTGCCCATAGCCCCTGCCAGGTGGGTGTTCTGGACTCTGGAGGCATGGTGTGGGGGTTGAAATGAGAACTACTGAGTGGGCAGAAAGGACTTGGGTTGAGCTTCCGACACTGGAAGTACCAAGCTCATTATGCAAAGTGATTGAGAGCCTGAAATGATCCTAAATCTCATTATGTTGCCTACAGGAGATGCAGCCATTTTTTACATGTCCTTTGAATACATAGAGGCTTTCATGGCAGCCTCCAGGAACCTTAATTTTTCACCCATCCTAATAACCATAAACCAGAGACAGGCAAGTAATAAAATGTCAAAATCTATATGTTTTAAAATCTGAGAATACTCTCAAATGTCAATGAAATGTGGAATGAGAATAGGAGGTAGGAGAACTTGAAGCTGAGCTGTTGCTTTATGGGCTCATGCCTGTGGTGGTGGCTGGGCAGTCATCTTCCCATGCCCCTTCTGTTTTGGCTGGAGTTTGCAGGACCATTTGAAAATGTTGATAGAGGTGCTTTAATGCTAAAGGAATAGTTCCCTTTCTGGGGAAAATGGGATAAAGGGAGGCTGCGTTTCCTTTGCTGCATCAATCCCAGTTTAATCTAGTCTCCACAGGAGCTCCTGATGAACACGAATGCTGTGTGAGCATCTTGTCCCTCTGTTCTGTGGGTTTCCTCATGAGCTTTGTGTACTGCAGTGGCCCAGGCAAATCTGGCTGTCCTAACAATCCTGATATTCCGAGGTTTTTAATGCAGTGTGTCAGTCGATAGCTGTATAGAACATACAAGTTAACACAGAAGGGCCTGGACTTCTCTCTGCCCTCGTCAGCCATCAAAATTGTATCTAAAAATGCCCATCACAGTGATTACTGGAGCATAAATGGGAAATGATTTTCTCATCTGGTAAAAATTCTTCATATTTAAAAAAAAACAAAACAAAAAATATCCCCATGTCGAGTTGGGATGAAAAGTCAAGGTGTCTGTCTTTCTTCTTTTTTTTTCCTGCTTTTTTTTTTTGCATAGTAAAGTAGTTATGGGCTGTCATATGTCCCATATTCAGAAGCTCCAGATGAATATATTTGACTTTTTTTTTTTTTTTTGCCTCTTGGTTCATCCAAGATTAATCATATTTTGAAACTAAAGCCATTCCCAACTCAAAGACAAAAAATGCCTGAAAATCAAAACGGAAAATTTTGACAATGCCTAAAATTTTCTCCAAAATTATTTTTCATGTTTTGTTTTGAGACTCATCAAAACTAATCTTCCTTTATGAGATGTCTCTGCTCACTGCTTCATGTCTTCTGCTGTGACCCATTGGCGGAGGGCTATCTGCTGTAGCAAGCCAGGAGGGTGATGCTGTCAGACCCCTCTGGTTTAGTGATGCAGATGAGGGTGGTGGAGGCTCCTGTTTCATCCTGGAGAAGAGGGAACAGTAACACGGGGTTACTATTTGGTAGAGGTTTGCACCCTGCTCCAGGTAGGAGGGTCCCTGCTCAGGATGTTGGATACTCAGCTGGTGCTGGGATGTGAGCGAGAGCCCTGGAGTCTGCCCTGACCTCCTTGCAAGGACCAGCCAGGACCCCTGTGCCTGAACATCACCAAAGACATAACAGGACACACTTTGTTTTAATGACCTTAGTGGTGATGCTAAGGTGAAAACAGAGTGAGGCAAAGCTATCCCTTAGAGAAATAAAACAAAATAAACCTGTCAGAAGGACGTAGCTGTTGTGTACAAAACCCTCTGGTTTTACCGCTTAGGGAAGCCCTCTTCTATAAATACCCAATAAATGAGTTAAAGGCTAAATAAAACACCCAGATACTGTAGAGCTGAGCCCAACGACTATCAGGAATCCTAAATGAGTAAACATTTTCAAAGAGATATATCTACCTGGTGTCAATTTATGTTAATGTTTTACATGAGTGAATCTATTAGAGTAAATAGCTGGTAATAAGAATGCAGGTAAAGCATGAACTAATTGCATTAGAAAGCTATATGTCTATTAGGGCTCTGTCTGTCCTGCATTTGCCACCACTGAGCTCGTTGAGATGAAGCTAACATCACATGGAAGATCCCCTTGTAGTCACCAGGTGCTTTGGGATGAAGGCTCAGCACCAGCTGGAGGATGCTCAGTGTCTCCTGCTGCATTTTGCATGTGTCTGTGCAATTCGTTTCCAGCAGGTGGTGGGGATGGGGTCTGGCTCGCTTGGTAAAGCATGGAGAGGCAGGATGGGTTCTCCTCTAAGCGACAGTGCAAAGCGCTCAGATGACAACCCCTGGCCAAAACACAGCGGTGAGGACTGACTGCACAACAGGACAGACAGGCAAGGCAACCTGTGTGTGGTCCTGATTCTGCCCTTACTGTACGCAAGTGGCAGAGACAGCCAGGAGCAAAACTGGTGCTTCAGAAGGACCCAACTGCAAAAGACACCAGGGAGCCTGTGTGAGCTACCAAAGACACAGAGTCACTTATCTTCTCATCTGTATGGTTTGGGCTGTCATTGCTTTATCATAGTGTCCTCTCTGAGAGGGAACCCCTCCATAGAAAAGAGATCCTGGGAGACTCCAAGAGACTCTCTAGTGCTGGGATACAACTGGCTTCTCCCCTAGGTATCAAAGGCTGCAACACCTCAGAGCCATCAGTGGGCTTACCCTAAAGCCATCCCCAGGAGATGCAGTACCAGCTGTCCCATTTTAGACACGTGAAGCAGAGGCTCTGTGACTGGTGGCTGCAGCAGCAGCAGCACCACCACCACCCGCTTCCAAACCACAGCCTCACTCCCAGCACTGGCTTCATCCCCAGCTGTATCTGCCTGGCAGCATTCAAGCTTCGCCAGCCTGTGGGGTCAGGGCTTCAAGTTCCCTTCAAACACCATCTAGCATGTGATAGGAGATTAACAGCGACACATATTCTCATGCCAGCCTTTATCAGAGTCAGACTCCTCTTATGTACAAGATTTCACAGGTGATGTTCCTGTGACACTGTTCTTCTTGGGAGCCCACTGCAAATGGGCCACTGCAGGAATAGTGCTTACTCAGTCCAGAGATGTTCCCATGTCACTTCTCGACTTAGCAATGCACATAAACATATTTTACATGTAAACTGGGCAATTAAGAAGGTAAATGTTTTAAAATACGAGGATTTATTGGCATAAAATTTGCCATCTATCAACACTGTATAAATAGTTTTACATAAAAAGCCATCTGGAAACAGGTTGTTTATCATATTTATTCAGTTACAACTTTCTGGTTTAGAGTCTGTGCCTAGCTCATTAACTGTCAAGACAGTTTGATGTTCCTGATGGGAGGTGGATATATTTGAAATTCTGCACGATGCATGAATATTAGCTTGGGCTTTTAGGCAGCTGCACTACTTCAGGCAGCTTGGACATGCTCTGCACTGGAATTCCTCTGTCAGAAGAAAGCAGGCTGTGAAGCTGCTCTTGGCTTTAGTCTGGGTCTGAGTAGAAGCCTTGGGGTCAGATCTAGAAATGCATTTGACCCTCCCAACTTGAGTAGAAGGGTCTGGGTGTGGGAATGACCATGGTAACAGGTTTATCCATCAGTTAAGACTGTGCACAGCCTCACATTGTTGTTTTCAGACAGCACTGGAAAAAGAAGCCTATGTTGCATCCTCTGAAGAGGTGCTACTAGAGTTATTCTCCTGGGCTTTGTGCTCCACAGGACAAACCACGGACTGCAAATGACTCCTCTGCCTGCCACAGACCACAGGCAGCAGTTTAGGAGTCACAGTATCAAACCAACAGCCACTGGCTTTTCCTGACATTTGCTGCCTCCCTTGGTTTCAGTAATTAGATCCACTGTTTTTAAATGTCAGATCTCACGAGGTGATGCTATTGTATTTAGCACTGTGCCCTTCTACTGATTCCAAAACACTTTGCAGAATTACTATAAATAATCCAATAACAAGGGCCAAATAAGTGGTTACAGCAGAAGGGGAGAGGAAGTTAATGCATCTCTGTGTCTCTTGGGAATAAGGGGAGAGCTTCAGAGATGCTATCTGCCAGAGCAGAGCTGCAGGGGATCTTACGATCCCTTCCCCACAGCAGGCTGGGTGGGGAGAAGGGAAGGGTCTTCTGCTGAAGGTGACAGGGTACAGTGACATCTGCTCTGTGTCCCAGGCAGATCTGTAAAGGGGAGGGTGGTTCAGCCACGAGCTGGGAGGTTTAGACTGGCTATCAGGAAGAAGTTCTTCACTGAAAGAGTGATTAGCCATTGGAACGGGCTGCCCAGGGAGGTGGTGGAGTCACCATCCCTGGAGGTGTTCAAAAAACAGGTAGATGTGGTCTAGGGGTTAGGGAGATGTTTGAAGAAGGTTGGACTAGATGATCCTAGAGGTCTTTTCCAACCTGAATGATCCTATGATTCTATGATGCTAAGTGCTCATGTCCTTGGCCAAGATCTTCAGTCTCTTAGTCCAGATTCCTCTGTAAAATGGGGCAATAGTGATATCTTCTGACAACTCTTTGTTTGAGACAGATGTTGGTTTCATGCTCCAACCTAGAAGTAGCTGAGCTTCATTTTGAGTGGTTGCCTGGTCTCTGTCTGTAGCGACTGGAACAAACTACTGAGTTTGTTCTTGTCCTAACACAGGTATCGCTTTCTAAATTGGGGTGAGACAAATCTTGTACAATAGAGGCTGCCTCTAACCCTTCAAAATTCAGCCCACCAAAATTATTTGGACCTCAGGGTCAGCTGGCCAGCTGATGTCCCTGGACCATAATGTCCTTTTGTCACCTGGCTTGTCACAGAGAGCAGATGTCACCACACAGATGTGATGAGCCTGTGCACCAGCTGCAGGCCACTTCTGAGAGCTTCCTGGGCCACTAATGATCCGCAGACCACAGTTGGGGAACCAGAGACATACACAGTCATGGACAAGTCTTTATGAGACAGGAGGAAAAGTCACACAGAAAAATGCTCCATCCCATGCTTGGGTTGTCTGTTCCTCTGGCAGGGAGGCTCTGCTTCCTTTGCAGGGGCCAGACCAATGATTTGAATTTTTGCTACTTGTGGGAAGGTGTCAGCAACAGGACATGGTCTTTCAGTAAACAAAGATGCAGCATTTTGACCTGGGGAAGCACATTTACTACTTTCACTCTGCTCTATGAGAGATGCTGGGGGCTGCAGATACTTTGAAAGAGGCAGATGCCCACCACCTCCCAGCACTGATGCTCTTTTCTCTCCTGTCTCAAGTAGGAATCAAGTCTCACCTTTGCAAAGTGGTTTGAGGCATGGGACACAAAATGTGGTGTGCCACAGGTCCCTGTTCCTTGAGCAGGCTTCTCAGAAAGAGCTTCAAGATGTTATTGGGTTGTTTTGATTCACACCTTTACAGAGGCAGAATAACTTCTGGCAGTTCAGCAGCAGCATGTACCAACCTGAGGACTGCATAACAACAGGTCACAATTTGTTGGAGATCTGCCATTGATGTGCTTTGTTGTTCTTTCTTTGAAGGCAGGTAAAATGGATATTAAAATATCGGCTTACAGATATTTCAAAAGAGAGATGTTATTTACATGCATCCTGCACATGAAAGAACAGTTTATCTTTTTTTTTAATAGGGCAAATTACACCAGAATACCTCACACAGTCTAATGTGTATGAACCCTTTACCATGAGGAATGATTATTGTTATGATTCACACCACCTTTTTTGGTGGCAAGTGCTCCGGCTCTGCTTGACACTGGCTCCCAGTGAGGGCGAAACTCCAGCTGGGAGAGGTGCTGAGTGAGACAGGTCCCTTAGCAGCAGCCTCCAGTATTGGGCTGCAGTCACACGCACTAATTAGCAGTAACGTCCTTGTTTGGTTCATTGAAGCTCTACAGCAGTAAGTCCCAGAACAGATTCCAGGTAAAGGAAATGGCTTTATCTATTAAGCTGCTTCTGCTGTTATTAATCATGTAACAGCTCTATCTAGGAACTTTATGGCTGTCACTGCATCACATCGTACAGTGATGGCTGGGCTTGAATATAAATCTCTGTATTTCAGTGGCTCGGCCCAACCCCTGGTAGAAAGGGAGCTTGTCCATCAGGCAGCAGGATGAGATGCGACTGTGTTGTACAAACCAGCACTTGTGGTGCTGACAGGCAGAAGGCCAGTGGGATGCAGACATCCCACAAATGTTAACTGCTGCCTCCTCACAGGCAGCACTGAGAAGGGCTGCGTAAGTGGCTTTTGCTTGGCCAGATTCCCAAATCCCTGAATACCTTTGGAATTTTGCTCTGGTTTTCATTACTTGTGTTCAAACAATACAGCAGTCTCAGGCTGGTGACCTGTAGAACACAAGGGGTACAACTACCAGGTTACAGAGAAGGCTGGAGAGAGGCTGCAAGGCTTTGGCTGTCTTCCTAGATGCTTCGAGTTTAAACCCTTCTTGTTTCAGAGCAGAAGCAAACTTCTAACAATAAAACATTGGGAAGTAATTAAGTAATCCCCCAGCTGGAGTCATGTATGCCTCAGCAGTAGCAGTGCTGTTTTCACCAATCTGAAGATATAAAACATGCTGGTCTAAGGATGTAAACAAACCTGTCAACGAAGAGCTGTCTCTGAGTCCTTAAATACCCTCACTGGATGAAAAATCATGAGTATCCTTAACTTCACTTCCACACAGAGGAGCAGAGGCACAGTGTGAAATGACTGTGGATTTTTAGTGTTCACATCAACTTTCCTGGAACTATCTGATCTCCCTGTGCAGAGGCCAGATAATAGAGGAAAAGGACTGTGAACTGATTCAGTGCCTAGATCCCAATAGTTAAGTAGTTTGAGATCCTTAAAAAAGTGAGACATCTAATAGGTGCATTAATTACTGATGGCATGAGCCTTCCCTTTAAATACTTTCTGCTGGTACATCCTGCAGAGTAGACCTCCCCAGTTCTCCGCATCTCATCCCATCAGGTTGCTTTTCTTTCTTGCTTGTATACATTCAGCAGCACAGAAAGCAGCCTATGGCGTTTGTACAGAGACAACAAAGGGCTCAGCAGGTTACCTCTGTCATAGCCACATACATCCCTTAGACTTGGGTCAGGCAACAGACCTGTGTCTCCCTGGGGCACTGCAATGCGAAGAAGATGCACGCTTCTCTAATGTGATGTGAAGCCACCAAACCTACCTCCTCTTACCAAACTCCTTCAGCTAATAAAGGACAAGGAGGCAAAAGCACATGTATTAATGCAGCAGGCTGACAAACACAGCTGCTGGCAGAAATGGAATAGAAGAAATCGTCAAGGGAGCAGAATAATAACCTAGCCAGGAGATAATAATAAAAGCCTGATAGCATTCACACAGGTCTATATAATGTATTTATCACTGGCCTTCTCCCTCTCTCAGTGTTTGTAATAGGGGACAAATGGTGTGCTGATTTCTGAGGAGTGCGTTGCTGTATAAACCACGGGACTGGCCACTAAGGGAGTAATATCTCATCCACTTTCTTCAGCGCAGCACTCTGGCCACTGTGAGCTGGGGAGACGTAAAGCACAGCATGCAATGGGGATAACAAGACCTTAGCCCAGACAGGTCAGCACCACCATGAATCTTTGCCCAGAACTCAGTGCAAATATCAGCCACTGCAGAAACCCAGAATATCTGGGAAACCTCTGGCTTTTCTGTGTCTTTAGGTACCACTATTCAGGCTTTCCATGGTGACGGAAGCTCTGGAAGCCACCCGAGGTGGTGTCTCTGCGGCATCCCCTGAGCTGTAAGCACAGAAAATCTCAAGAAAGAGCAGATTCCAATACAAGTTTTCTTGGGCAGAGGTTTTGAGTGCTTCAGCTAGGTAAATACCCCAACACTGAAGTCCTTAACCAGATTGATGCTCAGAGCAGCCCCTAGTTAAAGTTTTCCCTAGGGTTATACCAGCAGGCTGCAGGACACAGCAGGAGCAGCAGAGCAGCTCTGTACAGACCAGGCAGAGGCAGACACCCCAGCATTTTAAACAGTCAGAGCAAATTTATAATTCAATACCAGGATTCATAACATATATCACATTTAAAGTCCTAATGTGTGTGGCTAGGCATATTAGCAGATGAATATGAAATTGGTGCCATAGCAGCAGGCACAAATTATTCAGAGGCTGTTCTCCCCTGCAACAAACAACAGAAGAACATGCTTTTGGTGGACTTAGGGTACGAATATGGAGCACCCACAAATCTGTACCCAGCCCAAGTCCAGCACAAAGCAATGGAGTTCTACAAGGCTCAATAGGAATAATGAATGTCAGTGCTCAGAATCTAGAGAGTTTTGTGGTTTTCAGGCACTGTAGAAAACCCCAGACCTCCCAACAACACATCCCAGAGAGGCAATTCCCATATTTCACCCAGAATGAAAGTCAGCAATAGGGAGAGCCCATGCCCTTTTCTGGGCTCATCAGAACCAGTGTTCAGCTGATGAGCTTGATGGTGTGGATCCCCAAGATGTTGAGGGAAGCCTCAGCTCCAGTGCTAGGTGCTGTATAAATCCAAAAGATCCATGTGCCAGGGTGTGTGACCAGCTCATTCAACAACGTATTCTGGCAGCTTGGCCAAAATGGTGACAATTTCTGAACTTAGAGACTTGGGTCAGTTCCTTGCTGAGGGATGAAGCCAGAGAACCCCAGGATCATGTTGCACCTGTTCCAGCTCTGCTGCTGCCTGATCCTAGGCAGTTCCTTCAGTAATGCTGTACTTAAATGAACCTTCCAAATGAACCAGCTCACCTGGAAATAGCTCAAGGATTTGTAGCATGGAAGCACACCCTGAAATACACACCTCTTCCTTCACCACTTTACCTGTCTGCTTTTCCTCTTATGCATCCGACAGTTCAGGGGTTGGATGCATAAGGGGCAGCAGCAGTGCAATCACACAGCCTCTCCATCGAGCTTTGGGATGTCAAGATTGGCATGGGCTTGGCCCAAGTGCTAGTTCATGCCCTGGAGCATGGCAGGAGGGAGATCTTCCCTCCTGAACAGCCTTTTGCTTGTTGAGTTTGATGTCAGAGCAGGTCTCATACTCTTGGTTGCAACATTGCATTTAATTCCTAGAAGAAAAATGCAAGACAGCCCCTGAAAGCAAAGTGCAAAAAAGAGTTTGGAAAGATCGAAAGCTGCCAACTTAGTCTCCTGATGGCACTTCTCCCCTGTCTGCAGGAGGGCAGGAGTATCACATCGTGTTCCTAAGGTTAATACATCCTCTGCTGAGCAGAGAGACACACCTTTCATAAAGTTCAGAGACTTTGCCAGCTGCAGCCACATCAGTATTGTGTGGGCATGGAGAACAGCTCAGCTCCCCAGGATCCAAAGCTTTTTGGCTGCTCTCTTGTAAAGCTACATACCGGGGGGGCTGCTGGACCCTCCTCTGCCACTGCCACCACTGCAGGTCATGGATGTAGTGAGCTGTGAGCCTCAGCAGCACCTCCCAGCTGTGCTGCACTGGCTGTCAGAGATCTTGGAGCCCCATAGCAAGCGCAGTAACTCAGTGCTGTCATGGCAGAGACAGGGACCAGCCCTTTAGAGCTTGTTTCCAAGGGAAGGCCAGCAAATAGCAGCTGGAAAGCTCAGGCACACCTGCAGCATCCTTCCATCTGCGAGTTAGCTACAGGGAGGAGCTGTAAGATTACTCAGGAGACCTGGCAATGTAGCAGTGGTAGCAGGCTTGCAAACCTCTTTTCTCGCTCCAGCAAACCTTTATTTTTGTTCCAGTCACTAGAGAGGATAAAGGACGTTTGGTTAAGGTATTACACACACAGTAGTAAACAGCAGATGCAGTACATCAGCAATACTCTGCTGCAAAGTAAGAATGACCATCTGTGTCTGCCTAATGATGGCTTGTAGATAGTTAGGGAGATACTAAAGGAAACCAAGGAAGCATAAAGTGATCTTTCTTCTCAAGACCCTGCCTCACATTTGGCAATCTGCAAAGCAGGAGCTGTCAGAGGCTGTGCCTCGTCTGCCAGGTTTGATAGGCACCAATGGCTTCCCTGCTCCTCATCACTCCCAGGACTTGTTCCTGCCTGTGACAAGGAGTTTAATTAGGCACCACAAGAAAGGTACGTCTGTAGCATTGGACTCCACACCTCAGATTGCTGTGAGATGCTGTTGCACAGATATCTCATGGGGTGTAATCAAAGACTCCAAACTCCAGCCATATAATCACTTCCAAAACTCATAAAATTAAATGACAGTTCACACAGAAAGATGAGAAATAATGAAGAGCCATGGAGAGACAATGTCTGTGTCTATATGGACCTGAGGAGGATGCAATTAGGCACTGACAGGACATAAGGGATTGTCACTGGCTTTTTAAAGTAAGTGGAACGGGGCCACTTTGTCAGTGATACCAATTTACGTTATGCATCCCGAGAGCAAACTAGGTTAAATATCACATAGATTAGTTCCCCAGCTTGGAATAACAACCATATGAATCTGCATCTCTGCTGCACATAATACCTTGTGTAGACTGACAGCAACATCAGGCTGTGCCTTTCAAAGGTGGGATGTTTGTAATTGCAGGCAAGGGTGAGCAGCAAAGCCTGGTCCTGATGAGAGGCAGGAAGAGACATGGCCATCTCTAGCAGTGGTCCTGATTAACAGCTGTCCCTAGGCTGAAACTCTGAACATCAGAGTTCAGCAGGTCATCTGTTACTGCAGAGCTAAAAGGCACTGAAACAATGTGGAATGAGAAGGAAACTTCATTTGTAACATCTGGTTACCTGCTTCCACTCTGGAGGACAAGAGGTGAATGCAGGAGCTGGGCAAATTCTGGTGATCCCAGGGCTACTAGACATGGACAAGCTCCCCAAAAGGCTCACAGGAAGAAAGGTACAACGGAAAGAAGACACCAGTAAAAATACAGAACTTCATCCTTCTTTTCTAAGGCCTGTCCAAATGGCTCTCTACTGCTTTAATAACAGCACATGAGAACCAGAGCTGGTTGTGCTTACTGTTAAGGGCAATCTACTCATTGGCACATTTCTCTTCATCAAGGGCTTCACCACATGCTTTCATGCTGTGTCTTCCAACAGTTCCCATGAACATGTTCAGCCCCTACAGATGTTCACAAAATGCTGCCTTTTTTGCCTTCACAAGATGATGCAGAAATTCAGCATTTGGGCTCCACAACCGGCTATAGAAGAAGCTGCCTTCACTGTAGAACTGAACAAGGTCCAGCTACAGATTTAGTGGGCTTTTTTTGTTTTGTTTTGTTATATTAACAGAATCTGTGAGATTTTATCCATGTCAGATGGCAATGCTGTCACTAGGCAGTAAGAGAAACCTATGTCTCTGTTACCTTACCTGTGTATAGATGAGATAAATCAGGATATACCTTGGTGCATCACAGCCCTACCTTGATAATCGGGGTCATCTAGTCTGACCCCCACACCACAGACTTCCCTGTGTTCACATTTAAACTAGGCTGTACCCATAATAAAAATATCCAGCTATTATTTTTCATTTTATGTGATGGAGAATCTTTCATTGTTTAAACAAGGTTGTCCTTTGTTAAAAAAAAAACAACAAAAACCCAACATATATCTTCTTTGTAGTCTGAATACATTTATACTGTGGTTTTAGTTTTAGATCTTACTGTACCTCTAGTATTACATTTCTCTACCTTATTTGGTCACTTTGCGATCACTCATCCTTAACCTTGTCTTGGCTAAGTTTATCTGATTGAACTTCGGGAGTTATTCACCATCCTGACTTTATCTCATTATCTAATCTTTCCTCTGGTGCATCTCTAAGTGTCTCCTCCAATTTAGGAGAATCCTTCTTAAATAGTAGCTAATATTGAACACTGTACTTCTGGCTGGCACATTGTTCTGGACTTTCACACCGAGTGCTGCTTACCCTTGTGCCTTCCATGTCTTGCTGCTTCCCAGCACAGTCATGTCTCCGCTATGGCTACAGCCTTTACTCCAGTGGGAAAGACTTCACGTCCATCCCTATTACAACACATATTGTTTGCTTATGCCCAGTTTCCCAAATAAACCAGGCTGCTTTATAACAGCAACAAGACTTCTCCACCATCTCCCCAGGTCTTTCTGCCACCTTTATCTATGACTATTTTATATTTCCCCCTGGGTCCTCAGTACAAACATTAAATAGCCCATGTACCAGCCCTTGTAGGGCCTTGTAACTGAACATGAGCATGGACTTCCAGCTCACAAGTGATATGTGGAGATTCATTGCCTAGGAATTCTTCCATCTAATGTGTGCCACGTTGAATACATAATACTGTAATTCCTTAATTGCAGTTAATCTTATGATTTCAAGGAAAACATTATCCTCACCTGTTATCTTGGTGCTTACATTGACAGACAAGGAACACGCGATCCTTTTGCAAAGCTCATGCATACAATTACTGAATCACTGATTAAACTTATCATTGCTAGTAAAGCACTGAAGCAACTGGAAGAAAAGTTTTGATAAGAGCTGAAATGCACCTTGCCATTTCAAAGCCCGTAAAGGAGTAACTATCAAAGCTACTTGTCAATTGAGGCATCCTTCCACTCAAGCTAGAGTTGACTCATCTGATTTGATGCCATTACTGGAGACTAATAAAATAGTTTTTTGTTCCGTAAGTATTCCAGGAGGCAGCCAATGTTGTTCGACAGGGCAAGTCTACCTTGGCAAGCCCATACCTTCTTTCCTGCTCACTTTCTGGTTTCCTTCCCAGAAACTGCTGAAAACAGTTTCTTCTCAAAAGCCTTCCTGGAATAACCTGCCTTCCCTGTCTCACTCTGAAGGAATAAGAGCATCTGATTTGGTGCAGCCTGAAGCCAGTAACATGATCTGCAGCCCCTTGGCAGGAAAAGTAAGGCACTTGAGAGCTGGAAGGTAAACATCCACTGCCAAATTTTCAGAAAAGGGAAGAATTTTCCAGGGGAGAGAAATCAGCAAAATGAACTTCAGTCTTTAAAAAAACAGGTTACTACTTTTCAGCTTCTCTGTATAGAGGGAGCTGTAGGCACTGGATTTGAACTCTGAATGACAATGGACTAGAGACGTTGGAATAATAGGGAGGTATCCTGGATGATCCACACCAGGAAGCTGGAGGAAAAGGAAGAAAAGCATTAAAAAAACCCAAGATATGGAGGAGCATCTGGCTGATAATCTACTCCCTTGCAACTGTGCAGTGAGAGGGTAGCTTTCAGAAGAGTGTATTAAGAGACTTATGAACACAGGGGTTATTTTTAAATTTTTTCAAAAAACCCCACTGACCTTGTCTTGATGCTCTGGGTCCTGACACTTGAGAGTCTTTAGAGCAGAGAGGGGATCTGTGAGCCATGCCTCCTGCTAGAATGCTTCAACTTGTTAGCAGGATACTCAGCAGCATCACTTTGCACCTGTGCCAATGTCAGAGAGAGACAACAACTACATTGATTTCAATTATCCTTTGCAGGGCTGAAGCCTAATGCTTAGATTTGTTACTCGCTTGCAGTGTTCAAAACAGGTTCACACAGTGCAACTTTAGCATAAATGTATTTCAATAAAGGTATGAAGAAGGAAACTTTATTTCTTTTTGTACTTGCAGAAACTTCATTCTTGGGCAATAGCCCAGTGGGCAGGCAAGAGCAGAGATCAGCCTTCTGGGCTTACCGTGAAGCTGGAGGAAACGAGCTTTCATTCCCCACAATGGCACAATGCCACGTCCAGTGTATTTTGGAGGTTCTAGAAGCAGACATAAAAGCATCACTGTCAAAAACTGTAAAATGAATTTATGAAAAAGAAACCCATCCTTCTGGCTGAGGAGGTCCCTGAGGTGAAAATCATTTGAGACTGGGGGAGGATGTGCTGAGGAATATCTTGCCCTACATGTGTTCTTGTTCCTGTGCTTTGAGTAAGCATCCACCACTGACCTCTTCCTGAGACTTTATCCAAGCTATATGGAGCTTCACTCCAGTCCAGTATGACCATCCATAGGTTGCCTTGTATCACCATCTTCATTTAAAGAGAGAGCCATGACACACCCCAGCCAGGGAGCATGGCTGGTAGTGAAGAAATAACAATCCAAAGAGTCAGTCTTGCTTCAAAGATGTATTTCACCACTGTCCTATGCTTCCAGAGTGTGTTCTGAATCTGCCCCTGGCTAAAACGTCCCAGCCTCCATCCCTGAACCTGCATTAGGTTCCTGCCTTCACCTCCATGAGACCTCCTTTTCTATGATACTACTTATTGCAATCTAATTTGTCCATCAGCTTCAGAATAATAACCAACCAATAACTATTTGTCTGTCACCCCTTTGAAAAGCACAAACCAGGACTGTGAGGCCATTAAAAACAAACATCTGTGGTCCTGTTAACTAAGAACCATCCCTGCATAACTGTCCTAGCAGCACTGGGGTTATGCTTTTCCTGTGGTCAGACGCTGTGCTGAACGGGCAAGCAGCTCTGAAGAAAGATGTGGAGAGAGGAGGAAATATGAGAACTATGTACATCCAGCAAAAAGTCATTTTTATCCACCTCAGCTGGATCTCTGCACCAGCACAGAGGACCCCGACAGACCTGAATGGAGCAGTACCTAGTCAGGACTTGAAACAACTCCCATCTGTAGAAAAAGGTGAACTCTGCACTGGGATTTGAGGGCAGAGGGAGTCAGGAACCAACCCACCTTCAGACCTGCAGCTATACAAACACCAGGAGGTCGGGAGGTGGGGTTTTGCTCTCCGTCCTCTTCTCCATTGCCTGCAAAATGACACGACTGTCATCTGCATAGCTGCTGCTGCTCTTGGTGCTCCTAGCCCCTGACATTTTTCTGGTCTCTGCTGCCAAAATACTTGGGGCTGTGCAGTCCACCCAGGTAAATAGCTTCCGACAGGCAAAGAGCAAAGTGCTGATGTGGGTAGAGCACTCCCCAAGCTAGCCCAGCTTGCCTTTCTATCAGCACATTCATATTTTCAAAGAGCCAGCAGATGAGAGCATCTCTCATGCGTACAAGACTGTGGTGAGAAAGCACTTTGCTCTGCTCTGTGTCCTGGACTGCAGACTGAAGTTGGTCCAACATATCTCAAGTTCATGCCTAGGCTGGCTTTCTCTCTTGTTTTCCCCTTATGAAACAGTCCTTGTACATCCTCTATGAGCAATGCCACTATTTGCATATGCATATATGAAGCTACACGGTTAGAAGAATGGGAGGCATGTCTGTCTTCCTATAGCTATCCTTAGCATCATCCGTAGCATCCTGACTCACCTCCCCACCAGGGCACAGACCCAGGCAAGTGCTCAGCTGTTAACCAGAGTCTGGCTGGGACCCCACTGCTGACCAAACTTGCTCCAGCTTCCCCTGATCATCAAACAGCTACAAAATAACTTGGGCACCCAGCTACTTGTGACAGACCCCTGAGCTTGCACTTACCTCCTGGCTCCTCCATCACTCCAGGACACACTCCTAGCCCCATGTGCAGGGGACCATTACAGTCTCAGTGATAGTGAGATGTCATTGCCTCTTTCAGCTGTCTTCTGCCCTAGCTGAGGTCTCTCCACTCAGCCCCAATGTGCATTTCCGTTGGTTTCATGGCAATAACTTCCCAGTGAGAACCTTAGGAATTATAAAACATCCACTTCAGTTTCCTTAGTGAAGCCTAATTTATTGAAGGAAAAGAGTTATAAGGTATGAGAAACATCAGATACCGTGTCCCCAGGCTGCTCTCTCCTCTCTGCCCGCAGAGCAATCCTTGCTAGCATCCAGGTGCAGGATCACAGGACAGGTTTGCCTTTCCAGATAACCCCAGGCACTTCTCATTATCATGGCATGAGGCAGAATCCCTCAGAGCAGAGGTGCACGTGAGCCAAAACTCATTAACCTTCTGCATGGTGCCTTCAAGGAAACTGTCAAAGAGCTTGCAAACAACTCCTTTAGTATGTATTTTCCCATTTATTACTTCCCCATCTCTTCTTGTTGGAAGTGAACACTGGCATTGAGCTATACAATACAGCTTTCTAGGAGGGAAAAGAAGGTGGTTACTTCACAGAGCAGGTTTGCCAAGAGAGGTAGGGGCAATGGGAGAAGCAAAGCTCCCCACTAGCACTTCTTAGTGACTGAGACCAGCTGCATCATCCAAAAAGGAGTCAGACCCTGAGTGCGGTGGCGACTTCTGTGTCAGCGATGGTCCTGGGTGCTTGGTCAGTGTGAAATGAGTGTCCCAGACAATAAGATGAGGTGAAAAAACGGTGAGAGTTAGAATAGCAGCACCAGCAATCTTATCTCTCAGTTCTTGGTTTCTTCTCCCTGCTTTCTGAAGTTTTGGGGTGCCTCAGGTCAGGTTTCCAAGCTTTCCTTTCCAGTCTAGAGTCTCATTTACAAAGCAGTAGCTGGAGTTCAAAGTGATGCCTGGGAGCTAGGGGGTCCCAGAGTGGCATGGGAAAAAAAGAAAAAGTTCAGGAATCAGAGGAC
Source organism: Eurystomus gularis (assembly GCA_013400335.1). Classification (NCBI taxonomy): domain Eukaryota; kingdom Metazoa; phylum Chordata; class Aves; order Coraciiformes; family Coraciidae; genus Eurystomus; species Eurystomus gularis. Next base: position 152,112 of record VZZY01003112.1, read on the forward strand.
TAGTGAGGAAGTCAGCATCTTGTTACAAACCTATGCTAAACTCAGGCCATTGAGCCTGAGGTGTAAACATCCATATCTGATTGCTGCATCCTCATTTTCTTTTTTGATCTTACCTTACTTATTTCAAGCAAGATAACAGAGCATGTGCCATACTCAAAAGAGAAAGGCACATACTAAGAGCAAACTGCTGTCACAGCCCTTTGTGAAACCAGGAAACCATGAGTGCAATAGAAAAGGGCTGTTCCTCTTGTTTAAAGCTGGTTCAATTGTCAGTTTGAATGGTGTAAACAAAATAGAACAAAGTGCTATTATTAGTAGTCTAATAACAATTCTACTCAGGCTCACAGCCTAGATTGTCTACTTAATACAAACCAAATTTCTTTAGCAAATCTCAGTTACATGTTAGTATTTGCTGGTATCTCCCCCATCCCCTCAGGAGCTTTGTTCATCTTCTCCTACTCTGCAGGGCTGACGGTCAAAAGTCTCAGAGCTCTCAGCATCCTTCAGTGGGAGAAGTGTGGTGTTAGTGGTGGGCTTTCTTCCTCCTCTTTGTCAGAACTGTGAAATTCAGGTTGGCTTCTGTCTTTTCTGTCTTGTTCCACTTGCATTTGTGTTTACACATTTTCTAGACATCCTTTGTATATTTTCTTCTTTCCATTGACTTCCAGTTATTCCATTTTTTGGTTCATTTTACTTTTTCTAAAGCTTGCTTTACCTGAAAAATACAAAGATGCTCTCCTGAAGTAACCAGTGACCAGACATCATGGTGTGTGTTTACCATCTGGGACAGCTGATCCCATCCTGTTTCTGCACTGTACCACCCACATTTTATTGTAGAGTCATAGACCACTCAGTTCACATAGAGGAGCTGCTTGTTCTTGCCATAAACCACAGCAAATCTAAAACACATTTAGGCAATTATCTAAACAATTACTATCACAGCTAATGCAAACTAATATCAGCTCAAAACATGGCAAGCTCAGATCATTCCTGAGACCCTGATTGCCAAGTCAGTACAAAGACTATGACCCTCAGCAGTAATGGTAAAATAATGTTTATTGAGGTACAAAGGGAGACGATGTCCATTCTGTGGGGCCAGGCCATCTTTACATACACAGAGTGAAGCTGGGGAGATTTTGGGGAAAAAGATTCGTATCGGGTGGCCTGTATATCCTTCTTTCCATACTCACATCAGACTGCAAAGAAGGGACAAAGGGTCTAGCAGGGAGAAAAAAAATCAGCTATGAATCTTGAGCTGAAATATTGCTGTTGAACAGAAAGAAATTTCCTTTTCTCCCATTCCTCAGTTTGACTTTTCAGCTCTGTTCACCTCTCCCACACCACTACGAGTACCAGCAGACTCCACTGATACCAGGGTACCCATCTTTGCTCCTGAGCTTGTAAGTCACTTTGCAGAAGCCTTCTCGACAGAGGCATCAACTGTCTGTTATAGCTGCTCTGCTGGAGGTTACAACTCCAGCTGTGGGGCCGGCTACAGAAATGAGAGTGCTCTTCTCTGCAGCATTCCATGAAATTTAACAGCCCAGTGGCTGTTAAAAACTGCTGTTGTTAACCATGAAGACCTTGGGTGGAAGTCTATGAGGAGCACTGAGACAGTCCCTTCCAGTGGCTCTGTCCTGGGACTGACACCTTCCCCAGACAAGCACGGTGCTGCCATTGGGGCTGGCCAGAGAGGGCAGGGAAGGGTCACAGGCGGTTGTATAAAACACCTCATTACTATCAGCATAAATGAAAATAGAGATAAAGTTGAGTAAATACTGAAGAACCACTCTGAAAAATCTCCTCAAATAAAGCACTCAGCTTGATTTCTTGTGATCAGCTTAGCTACTATTTGCAAGTGTTCAGCCAGCCATCAGTTATCTGTCAAAGCTTTCACAAATCCCATGATGCTTATCACAGGTGGATTGGCACCTGAGGACTCATGCAACGAATGGCTATTTTTAGCTGCCACACATTGTTCTCTAGATTATGAAGTGTCACTCACCAAGCTGGGAGCCAGGAGGATTTGATGTGATATTGAGCTCCAGCCAGTCTCTGAAGAGCAATGGCATATCATGAGAAGCTCTATGCCACCCTATAGGATGGGCATGGACGATCCTGGTTCCTTGGCAATGACAAATAATATGATTAAAGTAACACAGGACATGATCACTGATCACTTGACATGGTTAAATCTTGAAGAAGTTGCTTAAAAAAAATTATCTTTGATTCAAAGCTGTGAATGGATTATTAGTTTGTTTCTAGCAAATTTATTTCTAGCTTTGGCCTTTCTAGATTTCACCCTGAATAAGGATTTTAACAAAAGAAGATAGTCTTACATTTCCTGACCAATGAATCGTTCCTAGAATCAAGGTCAAATGTTACTAGCAACCCTCTTGCAGAAGAGTGCAATGCTCATGTTTTATAGAGGTAGAACCTCACTGCAACCTTTCAACTGTCTTCAAACCTCCCAGGAAAAGGCACCTTTTCTCAGGGTAGTCAGCACCTATATGGCTGAGAGTTCTGCATAATAACCTTAGGCTTGTCTGACAAAGGCTGATTGCAGCTAGCAAAACACGTGAGGTGTGGTCATCAAAACTTCATCTTTGCTTGGCTGACTTAAACAAGTCACAAAAAGTCAGAAGCCCTAATGCCTATGTTAGGTGGAGCTGGCCTTTCTAAAGCATGAAGGATTGTTTACCTGCCTAGAAATGCAGTGTATATGGCGTTGTGTGTATGTTCAAGTAGGGTAGATATATAAAAATAGGTGGCAGAAAGAACAAAACACTTAAACTGATTTAGAGCAGGAAAAACACAAGATGGCACAAGTAGCATTTCAAGGATGGTCTGTGAAGTTGAGAAATGAGTAATTCATGCACTTTCTTAAAGCCACAACCCCTAACTGGAGAATACTAAACAGTACAATTGCACTATAAATCTCTGTGCTTGCCCAAGAAAGGTCCCCATGCAGTAGCTCATCTGAGTGTCAGTCAGCCATAGGAAGCCTCCTAAACCTGTCTGTACAAATCAGGCTACTTTATGCACCTCCAGAATCCTTAAAGTGGCTATTTGCTATCAGGAGATGTTGTTTCCTGACTCTGTTAAATTATGCAGTTCTCTGGGGACCTGCACTCACATGTTATGATCAACAGACAATATCCTAAACACACGGACACAAAACTCATATCAAGAAACATAATGTGCAGTGGATAATGCCTGGTGCCTGATTTCTTTGCGAATTTTCCAAAGGTAGGGAGGTAAATGCTTGTGAATGGATGTGAGGAGGATATAGCAAAGCTGGGACTGCAGTAAATACCACCTCATTGTGTTGTTACCTCCTGCCAAAAGCTGAGCATTCTGGATCCCTACCAAAGTCAGCAGAAGCTGAGAAGTCTTGGTGTTGCTCAGAATCAAAAGCTTTATTTAATGCAAGAGCTCTGGCTGCAGTGCTGAGCTCTCCAATGCTGTGCCCCAAGGGAGTCTGCCTTGCTGCCTGCTGTGCACCAGGGACACTGGCCTAGAGCCACAGAGTCTGAGTCAAACCTTGGGTCTAATCCCCTGGGGCTCTCAGTTCAGGTCTGAGGAGGAATTTGTAGCTCTGACTTCTCTTTGCAGCTTGCTGTCTTGGGATTGATCCTAAGGGAGCAGTCATCAAGAACAGCCTTTCCGAGTCATGCTGACACATCAGCTCTTATCTCTCCACTGGACCACTCTTTCCTACCCTTCTTCTAGCATCCCATAGACTCAGTGCTTTGATTTCTTCATTGTAAAAGACATGTTGTTGATGTTAATGGGACATTTGACACTTCAGCTGGGCCAAAACATTATCCTGCCTTCTGTTAAATTAGAAGTTTGCTTCAATTAAACTCTACATTTCCCATTCCTTTGTATTATTTGGTTGCTAAATTTAATGACAAGAGTTTTCCAATTGCTTATGTTCAGACACTGGACTGAATTCCCAACCCTATGCCTCTTTATTGTCTTTCTTACACCTTACCAACAAGCCCCATCAAACTTTGATTTGAGAAGCTCCTGCCTCCTCCGTTGGCCATCTCGCCTCCTTTGCTGGGTGGGGGAAAATAGAGGAAGATTGGTGAGGAGGCTTGTAAACATTGTCAAGTGACTTTCAGCTGGGGTGTCGAAAAGCACATATATCACACTAATTGTTGCTCAGCTTTGTGTGCCTGACAAATATTTGTATTTAGATAAGGTGGGTCTGTGAGGAACTCAGAGGCACCTTACTAAACATGCTTGAGATTCCTGTCCTGCTGTGGGAAAGATCTAAGCATGGTGGAAAACTGGGCCTGCAAGAATCCCCAATATACAGGCAAAAGCAGCAAGTTTGAAAGCTTTTTCACTCTAGAGCGAAGACCAAGCTTCATGGTGCCTGTGTCCCTGTTTATGTGCCTTTGCCCAGGTGCTGCTGCAGACATCTCTGGTTTATGAAGTAACAAGAATAAATTTACTCTTTGCATTTCAACCATGGTTTCACGGTTGTTCCTGCATCCTGCCTGAGCCGGCTCACACAATGGGTCTTGTGGATCCCGTGTGACCTTGGCACATGGGAACATGGAGCTGTGCTCAGCTTCTGGCAAGGAAACCCAGTAAAAGTGCTCTGGTCAGTACTCTGCTACAGGGTCATCTATTTTTACAGTATTATTCCTTTATATGAATTTAAGGGGTTTGATGTTTTCATAGAGCCCTATATTTTAGTAGTACCTACCTGTCTGAGATGACAAAGGCTATGTGAAGCAGTTTCCATTCCAGCAGGTGAAGAAGTGGCTTGTGAAGCCACAGAGCTCCCAGTTCCATGTGCCATGTGCTCACAGCAAGGACCAGGCTACCACATTACCCCAACTTGCCCTCGCCAAAGGCTGCCTCAATGCTCAGCCTGGATCTAGACAAAGGTGGCAAATACATTTCTGTAGAAGGGTGCTAGCAGATGCACTTGAGCGTTCAACACCAAAATGCCATATATTTGACACTAATCAGAAAAGACATCACTGACTTAATTGCAAGATTTTTCTGACTTACAGAAATGCTCCTGGCCATATCCGGTGTTACAGATACTGGAATATACCCTTTTGTAATTAGCTTGCCTTCAAACTATGCACTACCTTTGTGGCTCTGTTTTCCCCTAACACTGCTCTGAAGCTTCCCTAATTACCTCTTCAGAGCAGTGTGTGGTGCACACAGTGCCGGCCGAGCCAAGCTGAGGCAGACGCTTTCTGAAAGCCCAAGCTCAGCAATGCCTAGGTGTGCAGGGTACTAATTAGGTTGATAGCCCAATCAAAAAGACACTGGATAATAATCAGTTTCTTCAGCAAGGGCCACAGCACATTGCCATTTTCTGCCAGCTCCCAGCATGATGGGCCAGCATCCCGCTGAACAAATCCTCCCCTGAAAGAGCAGACCTCGACCCCCCAGCTCTGCATTAGTGATTATCAGGGGGCCAGCGTTTGCAGGGAGACATGTGAAAATGTCAGCACAGATGGAGATTAAGCCATCTTCACCTAACGTCAAAACTGCCATCTGCTTCTCTCCTGCACAGCTTTAATCAGATTTTCTCGACAAAAAAAAGTAGGCGAGAGGGATGGGGAGGGCTGTGAGCACGCAGGCATCCGTGGCCTTTCTGTGCTCATGTGGAGAGGCCTGGGGAGCTGGAAAGGTTTTTGTCTTGACATTTCTCATGGAAAGACTCTATGTGGCTTCCTCTATCTCTTGAAAGGCAGGACTTGCCAGGAGCAAGCAGCGAGGGCTGCCATCCCACTTTATGACTGGGGATAAAAGAAAGCCATTGTTAAAGTGGACCTTGTCCTCATATGACTTGTTTTGTTTATTTAAGCAACAACCAGCAAAGTAAAGCTTTTCATTGCTGAGATTTCAAAGGGAGACTGTTTCCTTCCTCAGGTGGATTCCACCCTTACACTCTCAAGAGCAATGTGCTTCAGAAGACAAGTGGATAGCAAAAATAAATTAATGGGAGAGTTGGATACTTTGATCCACAGTCACACCAGAATTTCAGTCTTGTCTTGCCTTCCCTTTCCTTCCCAAGGCCAATAAGTTCAAAGATAAACTTACCACTATTAATTTGAGGGTAAGTAATTTTAAGAAATACTGTGTTTTATGTAGAGACAAGATAACTGGATGAGCATTAACTTTATGCGTCCAAAGCCTGAAACATAAACTACATGGAAGAAATTATTGACATGGCTCACAGATCATAGTTAAGTGTATGGAGTGGGGCTTGCCTTCTCCCAGCGGTGATATTGTTGACACCTGCTGAGCATCTGATCCAAAATAATCTCAGAGACTTTAGTTTAGATCTGCTCATCAGCCAGCTGTTCCCCATCTTGAATTCATATAGCTGACTATTCCTTTCCAGATGTACTTAGGACCACCAAGTAGCATCTCTGTTTTTTTTTCAGATAATCTCCAACTTAGTTATGAATTTCTGAAGTTCATTTGTAAGTCTAGTCATCCAAAATATTGTCAGTTCTTTCCAAGTGGTGGTGTCAGCCAGCTTGAAAAGTGTTTTCTCTGTTCCATCATCGCGACTATTAATGAAAGTGCTGAAAGTTTAGTCCATATAGTAAGCTTCCTATTTTGACAGTAATCTGTCAATGATTGCTCCATCTATAATTTTCTAACCACTTTTGCAACTACTCAGTAATATATTCATCTAGATGATATTTTTCTAGCTCATTAAAGTGTCATGGGAGACAGTGTCAAAAACCTTCCTAAAATCAAGATCTATGACATCGTCTGTTTCTTCTCTGTCCACAAGGTTTTTTGCACTATCATGAATGGAAATTAGGTTGGTTTGACATATTTGTTCTTGACAAATCCATACAGACTGTTGCTCATGTCTTTACGCTCTTCTGTGAGCTCACAGATTCTCTATTTGGTTATCCAGTTCAGTGTTTTCTGAAAATTGAAGTTATAGAGGTTTGTAAGGGAAGCCATATTACTGTGAATACTCGGAATATTCTCTGTATTCTAACTTCACATTTCAAAGATCAGCCTTTAAAGATGTCTACTGTCTTCCAGTTTTCCAGTACCTTACAGACCCTCTGTGAATCTTTAAAACTAGTGGCCAATGCTTCCAACATTTCATCCGCTTGTGCTGTAGGTCCACACAATGAAGTTCACTAAGACACAGCCAAACAAGAACATTTGCAATTTTTGGACACCTCTTGAACTATATTCCTCTGACAGTTTTCTGTTTAGGTGTTGAAGCTGCAGGAAGTAAATTATGAGGATCCCATCATAAGCTAATATGAAGTCAGGACACAGGACTCCGGGTTCTTCATACCCTTACAAAGCCACTAAACATTATTGTTTCCCACACAGCCATAGCAACCCCAATCCAAGTTCCCCTCAAATAGTGATAGCTTCCCTTACCCTACATGAAGTTGGAATTTGAGGTCATCCTCATGTATCCTGCATATGTAATCTACATTTATTTGTATCATTCCTTGCAGAAAATATGTTCCTACTAAGCTCCTTATTTCTAAAGTGCACAGTAAAATCTATCCCACTTTGCTTCAGAAAGCCTTGCTCTGAATGCATCTGTAGACTTTCTTTGCTACAGGCTTGTATCCACTCACCAGCATGAGGTGGGAAGCAACAGGATGAGCAGTAGGACGGAGGGAGTTGTAGGATCATGCTGGAGAACTTCCTGTGCTTGAAAACTGCATGCTCAGATGTGCTCCAATCCCATGGCAGAGAGATGTGGAGTTAACATATGAATGGGGAAGAGCTGGTCTCATTACTGGGAAGACTGCAGTTACCTGGAAGTAGTGGCCTGGAGTCAGGTCAAGAATTTTGCAGGACTAGGCTTTGAGGTGACCTTAAGTTCAATCATTCTGATGAGGCTAGACAAGCCCTAGCTTACCAGCCTAGCTCAGATGACTCATAAGTCTATGAAGCTCTTAAATAATTTTTGGATTTATAAACCATGTAATACACATATGATGTGTCTTTCAGGATAAATGTAGCTCCTGAGTTTCAGAGAAGTTAAGGACCATATGCAATGCAGCTGATTTCTTCTAAGTCCAAATGAACCAGCTCCTTCATTACTTCAGCAGTTACACCTATGCATTCTTTTTTTTTTTTTTTTTTTCACACATAATCTTCACCTGCAAGTTTCAAAGCATTCCCAAGAGACTTGGTCTTCTGTCCAGAGCTTGCATATCATTATCTCACAACCTTCCTGAATGAACAAAATATGTGCTGCTGTCCATAAAACAGATCTACATTTCCAGGAAAGAATATAAAGGATAATGTCTCTCAGGAGAGATGAAAGGACCTACTGGCCCTTTGCTTGTCTTCTCTTACTGTTCAAGTGATGGAATTGAGATATTTAGGAGCAGACATTCCTGCTTTGTGTTTCCTACAGGATCAGCTCCATGAAAGTTGTGTTGTCTCTGATCAGTTGGTCCTAAATTTGCTACACACTGAGTCATGGGATGTTGTGACTTTTTTACTTGATGAACCTCATAATATAAAGAGCTCACTATAAAGTCTAAACTTCCACTATTACCTTTGATGCCGATGTTACTAGTCTGAGATCTATTTCACCTACATGCAGGACTGTCAAATGTCATTAATTTGTCAGAGACAATAATATTTTCTGTCTGCTTTGTGGAAGATTCATGACGTTTAAATATCTTTTGTTTCATAAACTAAGCAGCACATCTCTGTCTACAAATTCTCTGTAGCTTACACTTGTATTTTTATGTTAAAGTCTAGTCAATATTCACAAAGCTCATTCCCCTCCTTCACAAACTATTTCAGTCAGAACAGTGCCTTAACAAGGCATAGTTCTTATGTATGTCATGGAGGTTCAATTAGGAGTTGGAAGAAATTATTTCCATATTGAGAAACACATAATTTCCATATGGAAATATTTCCATACCTGACCCAAACTTAATAGCAATAATGAGGGAAAGGGATTATTTACAAATCAAAAAAAGTAGATGTAAATAGAAAGTCCTGCTATTTTTAAGAGTCCCTTGAAAACTGATTACCTGCATTGACCTGTATCTAAAGCTATTGACAATGATAAGCTGGGACAGTCAGTAGTCACTTCAGATTCAGTTCTAATAGTTTGAATTAGATGGACCAAACGAGCTGGAATTATCCACTAAATCAGCAAAATCTGCTTGTCCTTAGCTTTAATGCTTGATTAATACTGACAACCAAAGGACATAAAGCCGTCCCATTCTCTGGTCGTGCAGCAGGCTGGGGATGTGTCTGTCCACTGCACAGAGACCCCGTGCCAGTGCCATCTGTTGAGATACCAGGATGAGATTTAAGGACCATGGGTTTTGTCTCAGAGCAGAGGGCTGCCATGGGAGAATTGCCGCACGAGGGCTTTGCAGCCTTACCTCTTCTGCATCCAGCAGTAAAAAGCCTGGTGAATGCAAAATACGGTTTCACTAAATGCTTGAAAAATGTGATTATGACTCAGATTATTGCTCTATTTTTTAAAACTAAAATGTTCAGACAAGCCAGAGACCCCAGAAAAGTAAAGCACCAATCCAGATTTCGAAGGGCTGTTCATTTTGAGGGTCCAGACTGTAAGGTTTGGTTTGATCTTAGGAAATAAAAACTAGAACCACAGTCTTGGAGGTCAAAGACCATCAAGGCTCGCTGCAGAACATCTCCCTATATGCCTCTTGCAATGAGCCCAAGCCTGGAATCAACAGTGCTTCCAGTGCTCTGCTCCAGAAGAAGAGAAATGAGCTTTCTTGGTACATGTTAAATATGAGCCATAAAATACTGCTCTCCTGAGCTTGCCATTAAAGCTACAATGCCTTGGACCCTCGAGATCTGCCAAACTAGAGTCCAAAGCAAAGCTGAAGATATGAAGTTGTGCTGAAAGCAAAGAGAAATTATATGCTTTTGAAATATTAAATCCTTTTATTTCCTGCTCTTTCTCTTTCCATCTTTTCTTGCACATCTACACAGCTAAATGCAGGCAGACCTTAGCCTGTCCTACCCAAACTCTGGCTAGCTTCTGGCTGTCATTGCTGTTGTCCTGCTCTCAGTCTTAGATCTGCTCTGGTGTAATGTGCAGGTGGGAACCCAAAGCTAAAAGTCTTCCCTCTTGCCCTCTCAACTCTTCTGAGTTAGATCATGTTCTGGATTCAACAGGCAACAACTCAGGAAACTGATGCAGTTTTTTGAAGAACACAATGTCAGTTTGGAGAGCAGCAGACTCAGGATGTCTCAGCAGGGATCATGTTTCTTTCACATTTGCTAGCCCTTTGTCCTCATGGGGGACTTAAACTTACCAGATGTCAGCTGGCAATACAATACAGCAGAGAGGAAAGAGCCCAGGAGGTTCCTGGGGTGTGAAGAAGAGATCTTCTTGACACAGCTGGTGAGAGAGACAGTGAGGGAAGGCACCTGCCAGATCTGTTGCTTGTGAATGGAAGAGGACTTGTGGATGATGTGACGGTTGGAGGCCATCTTGGCCATAGTGATTATGAAATGATAGAGATTTTGATTCTTGCAGAAGTAAGGAGGCTGGTCAGCATAACTGCTACCTTCGGCTGCTGGAGGGCATATTTTGGCCTGTTTAGGAGCCTGGTTGATAGTCACTCAGCAATTAGTCCTGAAGGGCATAGGGGTTCAGGAAGGGTGGACATTCTTCAAGAAGGAAATCTTCAGAGTGCAGGAGCAGGCTGTCTTGGTGTGCTATAAGATGAACCAGCAGGGAAGAAAGCCAGCATTACTAAACAGAGAGCGCTGGCTGGAACTCAGGGAAAAAAGTACAGTTTATGACTTTTGGAAGAAGGGGCAGGCAACTCAGGTGGACTATAAGGATGTCATGAAGTTATGCAGGGAGAAAACTAGAAGGGCAAAAGCCCAACTATAACTTCATCTGGCTACTGCCGTAAAAGACAATAAGAAATGTTTCTATAATTACTAAATAAGAGGGGATCAAGGGCAGCCTCAGGAAGTCTGCAGATGACACAGAGTTGGGCAGGAGATTTAGGTTGGACATTAGGAAAAATTTCTTTGTCAAAAGGGTTTTCAAGCCCTGGAACAGGCTGCCCAGGGAAGTGACGGAGTCACCATTCCTGGAGGTGTTTAAATGATATGTAAATGTAGCATTTAGTGACATGGTTTAGTGGTGGACTGGACAATGCTGGGTTAATGTTTGGACTAGATGATCTTAAAGATCTTTTCCAACCTAAATGATTCTCTGATTGTGTGATTCTATAATTCCTTACAACTCCAGCAGTACCTTGTGGTATCATCTGTTCTCAGACACAACTCATCTTCTCCCAGAACCAGCAGCAGATCTCAAGCATGAAATAAAAAATTGTGTCTGAGAGGGAATTTGAGTTAAACAAAGATTGTGCACAATAGGCAACAGAATGGAAACCTTTCTAAAATAGCCCTTTAAAACCAACTTTAAATGCTTTGAAGTGAAGGGTTCAGATTTCCCTGAATGTTTGCAGTTTGACTTTGCATTTTTCAAAGCCTCTTTTTTCTGTGACACCCCTCACTATGCATTAAGCTTGCTTCTGCATGCCCCGGGCCATAAATGATTCAAATTATAGTACTTGGCTTTCTGCTTGAATGGCCATCTCATCTCTTTGCTGTTCACTGTGATCACGGTGTCTAGCCCACTCTTCCTAGTGATATGGTCGGCACATTTAAGTGGGTGGAAACTGTTCTTCCTCTGACTACGTGCTGCTCTTCTGGAAAAGTAATGGATTGTCTGTCACAGTGCCGGGCGAGTGGTTTTTCTGTGCTGTGTGGCAATTCCCAGACCTGAGCAATAAGAATTATGGTGCAATTTTGCTCCTAAATCTCTCTCAGATGTACTAGCGGAGCTGCACAATGATGAAACTGTTGCCATTGTTGAGAAAAAACACTCCTCCCTTCCCATCCGTGTCCACATACATGAGCAGGTGACAAGATCTAGCTGCAGATCAGACTGTATCCTTCATCCTCAGATACTGAAATTTTCCAGAAGCCCATTTCTGAGAGAAAGGAATCTGATCTTGTTCCTTGCAGGAACAGATCTAAGCTGACAGTATGGATGGACTAGTTAATTAATCAAATTATTTTTACTACTGAATTCTAAGATAATTTTTAGGTTTCCTGGTTTGCAGTTGAAAAACAATGTCCACAACTCTCCAGCCCAATCTTCCTCTGGTGGAAAGGGCTGCTAGTGCTTATATGAGACCACAGCCCAGGCTCTAGACATCTGAAATAGCTGTGGTAGACTTCAGTTCTCTTGTTTCCAATGAAGACACTCTCTCCTGCACTTAGGTGCTCAAGCTGGGGCAGCTCTGAATGCCTGCAAGGTGATGATGGTTCTTGTGACCTACCTGCTTGGGGAAGTCTGTGTTTCTTTAGAGCTGCCCCTCTTCCCCACACAATACTGGACGTGTTGAGCATGACCTCAGGACTGATTTTGCACAGCTACTAAGTTCTTTACCCTGTGTTGCTGTGTATCACCACAGCATACAGAGGACATCCTGAGCCCATTGGCACCACATTATGGTAGCGTTAGTACTCAGACCATGATGCTGACCTTGTCAGGCGTCAAGGGAGCCGCTTAATCCCAACAGCGACCACTCTGTTGTGGTTGTGTGCCTCTCTCCAGGCACATACCTGTGATGAAATGCAGTGGGGAAGGATGAGGTAGCCAAGGTTGGACTTGGGACACCTCCAGCCTATCCACCCTGTCAGTTCCCTGCCTCCCTGCAGTGCTGATGATCATGGGGAGCACTGGAGCAGAGTCTGGGAAAGGAAGCGGGATCAGCAAAGGAAGGGAACAAGGCTTTAAGGAGACATGATGTACTTTCTTCTCAAAATAAGGCAGCAGGAGCTAATGTATCCCCTCCCCAGCATCTCTTCCCAGGTTGAGGCTAGCAGCATTCCTAGTCTAGGATATTGGAGAACTTAAAGTATTTTTGAACATCAGAAATAAACTTCTTGTTGGATAGTTTGGCTTAAGGTAATGGGAGAATTATCACAACACAAAATGATTGAAACACTTTGCCACAAGAACATTGTGAAAATATTGATTAAACTTACTGGGCCAAAGAATTTATTTGATTGTTGGGCTGCTCTGGACATAAGTTGTCTTCCAGTTTAAAAGGAAAACATATCTTTTGTGACCATTTGAAATGGAAAATCTGAAAACAGAGTTGTAGAAAAGGATATGTCTCTCCTCTTAAAACAGAAAATTGAATAAAAAAAGAAATAATTTCAATCAGGAAAAGGTGTTATTTAGAAAATGCAAGAACTGAATGTTGTGAATAATTCAAATGAAGACTTCAACACTGAGATGAAAAAATATCTCAGCATTGCCAGACACGCACTCTGCCCTCAAAACAGCATGAAAAATTTAGCCATTTCTAATGAAATTCTTGAGTACAGTGATTGTATCTAGAATATTGTAGTCTGATCTGGGATCCAAACCCAGGCATCCACCTCTGCTGTGCTCAACAGTGACCTGCCCCTCTGCAACACGGGGCTGAGCATGAGGCAGACAGGGAGGCTGGGACAGAGGAAGGAGAAGCTCCACGGGCACAAATGAAATGATCAGAAAGTACTTTTGAAGCTGTTCGGTGCCACCCTTCAAGTCCTGCGATTTTCTAAAGGAGTCAGGAAAATAACAGGACATGGAGTTTCAGTGCAAAACAAATGTGATTCTTTTTTTCTTCAGAGTCCTCACAAATTCCTGTTCTTGCCAGAGCCTTCAAACTGAGTTTTGCTTGGGGAAGGCAGCCCACCAAGTCATCTGAAGCACTGTCAGAGGCGCCAGTGTGAAATCAGCTCTTGAGAACGAGCCAGCATGGTGCTTGCTGAGTTACAGAGTACTTCATGGATAATGATGGTGATGGGGAAAATGTGAATCATAGAGCAAGAAAGAAAGGAAGCCATAATTAAATATTCTGAAGTACAACATCATAATTATAGTGGACTAAGAAGTAAGCAAATGACACACAGTAAGAAAGCAGCTGATCAGATGGATTCCAAGCTGATTATCATAATGTAAATGCCAACAGCAATTTACTCAAATCAGAGAGGTTTATTTGCAGAGTGAGAACTAGGTTTAGTCCTAATCAAAATAAAATCAATGTATATTTCAAAACAGATTAGTGCTGTGAAACAAAGTAGCCGTGATTGTTATTCATTATCTTCATCAGCACCAAGAGGGAATCATTTATGTTACTGCTTAATTATATAGATGTTAACAATTAATTAAGTCAACGTGGTGATAGCCAGTGATTTGGGAAATCGAGAGAAGATTGTCCTCTGCTAATGTGCTTTTGTTTTCTCAGTCCAGCTCAAACTACAATGCCAGTGACACTCTTGAGTGGTGACAGCTCACGGAAGCAGAGGCACAGGCAGGCTTCCTGTCCCCCATTTCACAGATGTTCTGGCCCTTGTTTTTGGAGACTCCCCAAGGTCTCTTCCAAGCCCTTGCTGTCCGGTACGCAGTTTCGTTTGGCTTAACTGACATCTGTGCTCTTCCTAGGAACTCATTACAGAGTCTGGGCTAAAAATCTCCTTTCTGTGAGCTGGAAGTAGATACCTCAAGATCCAAGGGGGACAAGGGAGAGCATGCCATGCCCGGGCCAGCAGGACACCTGCAGCCACTGGTGAGTACAGTGACACTGAGCACTCCAGTCTGTAAACAGCCCAAATTTGTGTCTGGTGGTAATGTGGAGCAATGAAGGGTTGAGGAACTGTATTTCTTTCATCCACATATGTCACTTCTCATTGGCACAGGAGGTGCTCAGCTTCGAGAAGCTGAGTCAGGAAGCTGATCTAGACCTGTTTCGTCATGCTTGACTAGCCAGAAAGGCTCCAGCCCATGCTGCCATTAGCTGCTTTGTTTTAAGCCTGAAGGAAGAACTTGTGTTCTTGGAGAAAAAGGGGGTTGAAAAAGAGTTTGGTCATTCAGCCCAAATGTTAGTCTGATCCTGAGTCACATTTCCCTGAGGGTGTCTCCCAGAGTAAAAGGCTGGCCCTGACATCCAAGATCCCAAAAATGAACAGCCCAAACTTCTCCTCTGTGTGAAATAACTAGCATCCAGGATTGAACTCTACAGCTTGGTTGAGGCTGCAGAGATCAGATGAACCATTAACTTTAACACTGTTGGTCCTTCCAAATCCATAAATAGTTCTATTGGGACTTTGGTAAGTGATTTTAACAGCAACATTGCCTAAAGATCCTCCTTGGCTGTCACCTGCAAAACTGATGGCCTTTCCCTGCGTACCAGGAGCTCTGCTTGCTTGGGTTCAGTAGGTCCTCAGCACTGGGTTTATTGCCAAAGCCTCTAAGAAACTATTTTTAACAGTATTTTCCTTCCACTCTGCTTGAGGTAAAGTGGACCATTTATATTCATTGTACCTTATAAATGTTTCTACTGTAACAATCACTCCTGATTATAGTGAACTTTGTTTTCTGTTGAATTTAATAGCAAGAGAAAAATGACACATGACAGAGATTTAAATAACATTTTTGCTCCCCTCTTTTCTGATTTCTCTCTGATCTGTAATCTGCAGTTTATGTTGAAGAATGATGTTGTTTCCAAATCTCTGAATTATTTTTTTCATTTTTGGAGGGAGGAGAAAAGTGCATTAATGAAGTTGATTTTCCATAGTGCTGAACGATGGAGTTTCTCCTTGGGTTTTCAGATATTTGACAGCTCAAAAAGTTGAACACAGATTTTTTGTAGGGCAAGTTTGACTTTCAGGGACAGGAAGCTCTCTAATTGTCAAATATGAGCTAGAGATTTTATTCAATAGAGTCCTATCCGAGCTGTAATAATGAGTTTCAATATATCTTTCTCTTCTAATTTCTTGGAGGAAGGCTGTCTAGGAGGGTGAGCCTTGTTGGTTGTTTATGGACATAACAGAGTCCTTTTTGATGGCCGGTAATTTAATAGTTAAACAGAATGATGGGTATAAAAGTGTTGGGCATGACCCCTACTAGTCTCTTTTTACCTAACAAACTGGAGTTTTGCCACTAACTAAACTGAGAGCAAAACTAGGCTACACTGAGCACATCTGAAAGTCACTTCCTTCAGCTAGCTAATGTATTTTATCATTGTGAACATCATGTAAATGCATTCTCTGGATACGAGCTGAATGCAACTATCACCTTTTGTTACATGTTCTTTGCTAGCCAGGGCTGCAGGAATCCTGTATGACAGAGGCCACTGCCAGGAGTCCCACTTTTTACACGGGTTTTGACATGACCTATACAACTCTCTAGAGGTATCTCGTTGAACCTAATATTGCCACAGATAATATTTGACATACTACCAATGAAATACATGCATATTTTCCTGCAATATGCCACTTATCCCAGGTTTTGAACATGGGTCTTGTGGCTTTCTGCCTGCTTTTCATCTGTATGCTTATGGTCTGCATTACATTTAAACTCCTGTTCTTGTGTGTAAATAATTTATTCTCTTCTGGACTGATAAGCACTCAACCTCAGCACTTGTAAGTGTCTAGCATGTGATGCACATTTATTAGGCTCTTTCTGTAACTCGTTATACATTAATGAGCAGCCCTCATTTGTTACAGCAGTGGGTTCCCATAGAGCCTGGTGCAGAGATAACGCAGGTCCCAGTTCCAGCCTCCCAACCCTCCAAGAAGTCAATAGTTATCTTTTGGTCTGAACTCTCAGGATCTGGAATCACACTCAAAATACTGGGAGATTTGCTTCTGTGCTTCTCTGCATTTCATGAGCACTCTGCTCATCTCCCAGGTGCCCATCTAATTGCTGTTGCCAATTTGTGCTCCATCTGCAGATGCAGTCCAAAAAGCCCAGGAGGTCTGTGTTTCAGAAAAGAGCACTGTTGTGTACAAATGTTCATCCTGGGTTGTGTCACTAATGACTTTAACTATCCTGAGACCAGTTGTGGCTTTGGTCTTGCACTCTCACAGCTAGCATCTCTTGCCTTCCTGCCTTGGGGCTCGCATAATCTTTCAGTTTCCTCTTTCATGGCCTTTCAGAATCTGATAAAACACATCCAGGTCCCATTAACTGTCAGTCACTGCTGATTTCCCCAAAGCAATCAGCGCAGGATGCAGAGATGCTAAAAGTAGCAGCCAGCTCTACAGGAGGTGGCTGAGCTGCTCTCTGTCCATCAACCTGCACAGGTCAATCCATTGAGCTGGTGCTGCTTTAACTTCTCCCGCAGCTGCCCATACTGCCTTTAAATGTGGGCTTCTTGCTGCCCAGCAATTCCAAAATAGCTCCTTTTGCCTGACCCCACCAGCTGACCTTTTCCTCCTCCCTCTCCTGTTTGCTTCACCTCCCCTTCCACTCTAGTGCTCCTGTCTCTGAGGGTGGCCAGCAGCACCCTGGCAGCCCCTGCACCACCATCTCAAAAGCTATGGGATGCAACATAGGTGCCTAGCCCAGTGACCCGCTCACCAGCTTTCTTTACCTTTCTTCTCTCTCTTCACACCATCAAAGAGCAGGCAGCATCCCTCAGGTTAAGTGTTTTCATGGGGAAAAAATGGAATTAGGACAGAGACAAAAGGGAGAGAGTTCTCAGACAGCTAAAACCAGAATAAGAACATAAGCAGAGAAGCTTGATGCCTGTAGTGACACACTTTTTCTTACACCAATATCCAGAACTCTCAGGTCACAAGCAGTGATCTGAGATCATGGGCAGTGCCTGCATACAGTGCAACCATCGGCTGCTGCCTTCCAGCTTTGGAACATTTTGGAAACACTGGGTTTGTATCATCCTGCACATGGTTTTGCATTTTGGGCTGCCTTGGAGACCATGGTCAGAATTCTGTACCATCTTCCAAAATCAACATGCTTAAGAAAGGCAGGTAATGAGAGGAAAAGGCTTCTGAGAGTCTCCTTTGGGTACTTGTTTCCCAGTCTTGCAAAGCAGGATGAGAACTGGGTTCTGGTTTCCTCCCAACCTTGTCCTGAGTAGAAAGACAACTCAGAGGTTGAGCAGAGATGATAACAAACAGCTTTAATGAATAGGACTGAAAGATTGTTAAGTGACAGAACAGTTCTGCAATTTGAGGGGAACACATTTTACCTGTCTGTGAACCACGATTATTGGAGGTATATTGATGCATCCTACCAAAAAAATCTCTTTCTCACTGGCTGCATCAGCATCCCCAGGAGCACACATGGTGAAGTATACATGTTTCTGTTCCTGTAAGATGGAGTGACATGCAGAAGGCTAAGCTTCAGGGAAAGCTCTCAACAGGAGGCACCAGGAACACACAGTCTTCTGGGGGCCAGACTACCCTTCTTTGCACATTTCCAATCAGTGGGTCAGGGAACTGTGTCCCCTCTCCCTGGGATAGTGTCTTCTGACAGCCTTGGAGTTTAGTTTTCTCAGCTCATGAATTTCATTTTAGATTTGTGAATGCCATTGTGCTCCTAAACCTTTGGGTGACTTGTATACATCCTGTAGCTACAACTTGACTCCTGCTGGGGATACACTGTCTGAGAGCTGCAGCGGAGTCATCAAGTGCTCTCAGGGAAAGCTCAGGGGAAGACAACACTTTAAAGGAGGACTGTTCTCCTCCTTTAAAGGATTCCAGGGTTTAAAGGGTTCCAGGGTTTCCAGCCTGGGAAATAAGGGAACCAGGCTGGTTCTGCCCTCTCTGCTCAGCCAGAACCCTCAGAGAGACTAATTTCTTATAATATGGTGTCCTTGTACTGTCTAAAAGCATGCATTGCCCAACAAATTCCTTTGCAATGTTACCATACTGCTAATGGGCAAACCAGTTTTCACTAAGCTGATCACACCTGGGAGATTGTCCTGTGTGAGAGAGGGCACAGGGAGCTGCAGTCTGCATTTTGGGATGAGGATGGCCTGACTTCTTGACCAAGGTCCTGAGCAGAGTTTGCACATGGGACTGTTCCTGGACCAGTCACTGCTCAGTAAGACAAGGGACTCATGTCAGCTCTGTAACTAGGTGCTCGTGGCTTGGACAGGCACATTCTTTGCTTGGTAAAAAAATGCCTGCATGGCCTAGCTCAAAAACTTGTAGTGAATGGAGTTAGATCCAGTTGGCAGCTGGGCACAAGTGATGTTCCCCAGGGCTCAGTACTAGGGCCAGTTCTCAACAGGTGACTGAATATGAGCCAGCATGTGCCTGGGTGGCTAAGAAGGCCAACAGCATCCTGGCTTCTATCAACACTAGTGTGGCCAGCAGGACTAGGGAAGGGATTGTCCCTCTTTACTCAGCACTGAAGAGGCTGTACCTCAAATCCTGGGGTCAGTTTGGGGCTCCTCACTCCAAGAAGGACATTGAGGAGCTGAAGTGTGTCCAGAGAAGGGCAACGAAGCTGGGGAAGAGTCTAGAGCACAAGTCTGGTGAGGAGTGGCTGAGAGACCTGTGGTTTTTGAGCCTGGAGAAAAGAAGGCTCAGGGGAGACCTTCTCACTATTGACAACTCTGAAAGGAGGGTGTAGTGAGATGGGCATCTGTTTGTTTTCCCAAGTAACAAGTGATAGGACAAGAAGAAACAGCCTCAAGCTGTGCTAAAAGAGCTTTAGGTTGGATATTAGGAAAAATTTCTTCCCTAAAAGGGTTGTGAGGCACTGGAACAGGCTGCTCAGGGAAGTGGTGGAGTCCATACCCCTGGAGGTCTATAAAAGATGTGTAGATGTAGCACTTAGTGGCATAGTTTAGTGGTGACCTGGCAGTGCTGGTTAATGATTGGACTTAATGGTCTTAAAGGTCTTTTCCAAATGAAACGATTCCGTGATTCTGTGAGGTCAAGCCTTGTACATGCTCAAGTCTGACACAGAGGACACTGCATCCATGCTGGGCTCTCAGAGGCTGCCAGCTGAGGTGCTATCTTTTCTGTGCTGGATACTCCTGATATGAGCATCGCAACCATGATCTTAGAGGACCAGCTCAGGCTTGGCTCACTGATGGCATTTTGGGAATCCAATGATGCCTCCCTTCAGGGTCAATCACTGGGAGTAAAATGTAACCAGCAAAGTGCAAGGCTTCATGGTTCTCATTTGTTTCACAGAGACAGTGAAGGGCAAGGTTCAGAATCACCTTAGGAAAGTTACAGCTTGACTATTTTTCACCTATTTTAAACTTTAAGTCTGCTGTGCTGAGCAGGCAGGATCTATTTAATTTCATCTTCTCCCCTCACTTATACATCATCCTTTTGTATCTCTTCTTTCTTCTGCTTGTGCTGACCAGCTATGGAGACAACAGGAGTTTTGCTGTAGAAACCCCCCTTGGCAGAGCTGAGTCCCTCACTCCCATCACTCAGAACCCAGCAGCCAGACTGACAACAAAGTCAATACCAGACAAGGTGAGACGGACACAGCCAAGGATTTTGCAGGAGGGACAGGAAGCTACTCAGGACTTTTCTGTTCCCTTCCACAGTCTGGAAATCTCCTGCCCTTCTCCCAGTCTTTGCTCTCCTCTGGGCTCATGCATGTCTCTGTGCTGTGCAGAGGCTCCTCTCACTTCCTGGGCAGCATCAGGAGAACTTTGAAAGCACAGAAGGATGCCTGCCGAGGATGTGATGTGAACTTGTTAACAAGGAGCACTCTCAAAAGGCTCTCCCTGCAAAAAAAAACCCCAAACCTATACACATTATCACATTACTGAAGAACAGAGGAGAGCAGCTGCAATTTCACATCATGACTCTCGCTCGTTCAAATTAAAATAATCCAATCTATGAAAAATTCTAAGCAACAATGACAGTGGGTGTACCAGTGCGCCTCCAGTCTCATGGGGTGAGTGACTTGGGACCCCAGGAGGAGTTTCCTAGGCTGTCTTTGCCTCTCCAGTGTTAACCCTGTCTGGTTACACCTAGAAGGCAAAATAAAACCGAGCTGGGCATACCTGTCCAGAAAGCTCTTCTCTTCTGCACTGAAGCTGTGATGGCAGCCAGAAACCAACATTTAAGAACACCACCACATGGAAGGTGCTGCAGATTAGAGATTTTTATGGGCACAGCCATTTTAGGTGGAGAGAAACCACATCTGGACATTACATGTCCTGAGCTCTGCAATTGTCTCCTGCTGCTTCATTGAGCTTATAGTGCTCCTTATTGATTTTCCACAGTAAACTCAATACCTGAGACATTACTGTAGTTCAGAGGATGAAAAACAGAGAGGAGAGAGTGCCTGCAGTGCCAGTCTGATTGGCAGAGGTCCTGCCCCTCGACATTGCAGCAACAGTTATTTAACAACTTCCCATGACGTCCCGCCTCAGAGCAGAACCCAAGGAGACACCACTAACACAATGTGAGGAAATGTCCACAGGTGCCTAAACACAGCAATGAATGCCTGCAGCCAAAGAGACAGAAAACGTGCACGTGCAACCTGGCTGAAGCTTTGCTCTCTTTGTCTTGCACCCTGTTATGGCAAAATGTCATTGTGTACCCAGGAGGGGATAGCTGAGCTCGTTCTCCCCACCCATCGTATCCACCCATCATATCTGAGATGTCCCTTTTCTTCCCACCCATCTCCTTTCCTTTTAGCTTAATTTGTTTTAATCTTGCTATGTGACTCCCTGTGAAGTCTTATCAGACGTGATGCAAACACTGAGGAAATCCTTCCTTGGCAGAGCATCTTCCAGCAAGCCTCTCCTCCCAGGAATGCTTTCAAAAACAATGCAGCTTGGTGTCTTTGAACCAGTGTTGGGATTCAAGTTATGCTGGTAACCTGCTGCCAAAGGTGCTGGATCCTCTCCCTTCCATCCCTTCATCCCTTCCCCTTCCTGCAGCTCTTTGCTGTGTCTGTCTGGGAAAGGCAGAAATCATAGAATCATGGGATGGTTTGGGTTGGAAGGGACCTTAATGATCATCTAGTTCCAACCCTCCTGCCATGGGCAGGGACACCTTCCACTAGACCAGGTTCCTCAAAGCCCCATCCAACCTGGCCTTGAACACTTCCTGGGAAGGGGCATCTACAGCCTCCTTGGGCAACCTGTGCCTGTGACTCACCACCCTCACAAAGAAGAATTTATTCCCAATTTCTAATCTAAATCTACCCTCTTCCAGTTTGAAACCATTACCCCTCATCCTGTCACTACACTCCCTGATGAAGAGTCCCTCCTCAGCTTTTATGTAGCCCCCTTTAAGTACTGGAAGACTTTGAAAAAGTTCAGGGCTATCACCCAGGTAATTATATTTACTTTCAAGATGCAGCTCCTGGCTGCTCTAGGATAGAGTGTAAAATCAGGCTTCAGTAAGGTCGTCAGTGACTATCACTGTGCAAACCAGAAACTATGAAGTGACACTTTGTGCTGCTACCTACTGTGTGTTTCAGCCTCCTAAATTATTCTGAAAACAGGACATATTTTGCAGCCAGATATTAATGGGTTCATTCCTTCTCCCACCATTTTCCCGTCTCTTCATGCAGGTTTATAATTACAGATGGGATTTTGACAAGTCAGGTTTCCAGTAATGGCAAATTTAAACTCCCTGATGTGAATCAGAGGAAGCTAAGATGATTTTGCAATGCATATTTATTAAGGATAGTGGTGGCTGAAGTCCCTTTCACTCACAAGAGCTATATTCTGGCATTTATCTTCTCAGAAGATGTGTCTTTAATGAAAAAAGAATTTAACCCCCTCACATACACACAAAGCAGCATAAACCCCATTGCTGTAGATACAGAAACCCTCATCTGCTTCTCCTGCAGAAGACACAACACAGAACCTGAGAGACCCATGTTAGTGTGTTACCAAATGCACACCTCAGGAGCAGAAGTGATGGGCTGTAGTTTTGGCTTCACTTTATTGAAGAAAGGAAACAACATTAAGATGAACCAGCTTCCTAGAACTTCTCACCCTCTCCACACTCAGAGCCACATCCCTATACCTCTGTTTTAGCACCTCTGCAGACTCACATATCTGGAAATCCCAAGACCCCTGCCCATATGATTCTTCCATGGCTTAACCAAACCCAATAGCAAACTTTTCTCCTGTACCACATATTGTCTGTTAGCTTAACAAGCTCTGGACAACTCTCTTCAAAGTTTCTTATGTCCAAATCTCTGCCATGTTGCCTGCAATACATTGAGTCCTCCTGCTCCCCATATGGCTTTGAAGGGCAGGTATTTGAAGAGACTCAAGCAGTAAAGACCTCTACCCCAGTCCTTAGACCAGATTCAGAGGAAAAAAAGTAAGAATTTCTGACTAAATTCAGAAAAAGAAATGAACCTGCAGCTTTCAGCTTGTCCTCCTAACCTGACAATTCCTGCCCATGACCAATCACGGGCAAGAATGCCCTAAGAGCTGCATTTCTCATGAAAATAGTGATAAAGATAATTTTTCTTCCCTAATGCATGCAGGCTGCATGCAGTTCAGCCAGATTATGATAAAGAGCTAAAATTTACACATTTGAACACTGTATTCTCTTTTCTTCTAATGGCATTTTTATTTGCATTTTATTCAACTTAATGAAAATGGAAGTGATAGCAATAGCCCTTTTACAGCAGGCTGGACCAGAGTGTCCCATTTCGACACTCATATCAAAGCAAGTTGTCTGCTTGATTGTTAGTTGTATTTGGCATATTTTCAGAGACAAATTAATATTTTAACAAGGCTTTCCTGACACTCGCTAATATTGCTCTTAAGAGAAATCTCCCTCTTTCAAACACTGACCTCGCAGCAACGACCATCTTGCACATGACAACCCAGAGTATTGGACCATACACTGGGAGAAGACACCAGTGAGGCACGAGGATCCACTCTTTCTTATCATCATTTGCCTCAAAAGTAGAGTTTTGCTGATAATAGCGAAAGGAAAAGTAAGCCAGGGAGGCATTAGGAACCACAGAAGGTTTCCCTGGCAAAAACCTCCCAGCACTGTCCCTGAACTATGCATTTACCCCTCTCCTTGCTCCTGGACGTGCTTGCAGGCTCCATCTCAGCCCCAGGAATCATTGGTGAAAAATGAATGTGTATATATATATATATGCAGACTATGTAGAATTTTTATTTATATATATTCTACATCCTCTGCATTATTTTTCCTAGAATAAGGACATGACAACAGCAATTACACACAAGACTGACAGTAACTGGTCTCTCTCCAGTCACAGGAAAGATATTGCAGAAAAGCAGCTTTAAAACCTGCAGGAGGCTGTAGCTTAGCACCCCTGGGATCCAACACTTTAGCAGTAACTGACTTCAGACATGTAGTGGTTCACCTCTGACCACTCTGCGCACAAACAGCCGCTGCATCCTGTGTGCACGAGATCCAGATGGTGGGTTTAACTTGCTTCTGACATGTTAGACCTACTAAGGGCCCATTGCTTTACTACACATGGTGCTACATTGCAACTGGGAAAGATGCTACAGGAAGTGTATTTAATGACATCATCACTAAGGCAGGAAATGAAAAAAATCTATATTCTAGAAATTAGGCCTTAACAACTTGTATGAGCTAAAAAAACTATTGAAAAACTTATTCTTTCTTTTTCATTCTCAACCTTGGTATCGACAAGCCTGTCACAAGCTTTTCCCATCAATGGGCACAGCAAAGTCACAGAAGATTATGTTTTAAATACTTGATTTGGTAGATGGGCAAAGAGGAGGTAGTGGCCTTTTTAATACATAAATTCCTCACTTTTAACAGTTAAGTCTATCCTGATTACTTTACTTGTAGACCACAGAGTTGGTGTTTTCAGGGTAACCAAGAAGAAATAGGAAAAGGGTCTCAAATTTTTTGGTATCTATTTACTTGAAAGCTTTTAATAACATCTCATTAATGCTCTGAAAATAAGCCCCTTTAAAATGTCCTGAGTTAACATCTGAAAATGGGACACTCCATTGGGTATCTTTAAAATCCTTCCATGGGATTTTAATGAGAGATGAGACAATGATGCTGCAGGAGCCTGTTGCTCTGTGGCCACCCTTGCTCTGCTCCCTGTTTTCCCTTTTAACTTAGCTCTGAACACAGGTTTTCTTGTCAGCTTTGCTTTCCCACCCTCTGAAGCCAGCATTGCCCCCCGCCTCCTCAGTGCTTTGAGCATTGCTGGTGGAGGGAAACTGTCCTCGTCTGCAGCCAGCCCTTTGCGTCCTGACAAACGACTAGCAATGCTTTGCCAAGTCTGCTTTTGGTTTCAGGTTCCTCTCGGTTTGTAAATCTGTTGGAGGATTTTGTGCCATTTTATAGGATTTGTAAATCCATTGCAGGGGACAAATATATAAATACACTTCTGGACTTAGAAAGGAGTCAGATGTTCTGGTGAAATCCCACGATTAAAACGAGCAGCTTCTCAGTCTGGATTCTGATGTAAAGATTTACTGGCAGATTTTACAAGTCAGATGTGAGATGCAGAATAAGACCTTCAGCAACACAGTTTTCTGCATCTCAACCACAGCCTAACCACAACAGACAAGATGATTGACTAAATAATCCTTTCTTGGTTTTGTTTCATTTTTTTCTCCTATAAATGATACTGCAACTTTGCATTTTTATCCTGCTTATTAAAGAGCTGCTATAGGAAACAGCACGTGCCACATCTTCCCCATCCCTGCTCTCACTGCTCCATTCCTGCTTTCAATGCCCCATCCCTGCACCCAATGCTCCATCCCTGCACCCAGTGCTACATCCTTGCTGTTAATGCCCCATCCCTGCACACAGTGCTGCATCCCTGCTGTGAATGCCCCATCCCTGCTCCCAGTGCTCCATCCCTGTTGTCAATGCCCCATCCCTGCTGTCTATGCCCAGGCACAGCCTTATGTGGCCTTCCCGGTCCCCCAGTTTGGCTCTGCAGGGGGAGGGAGCCAGCTATGATGGGCTGTTAACTTGCAGCCTTCCAAAGCAACCGCATTAAAACACTTGTCCTCAGTGGGTTGAGCTGTCACACTATTTACAGTGTGATTCTCATTTCAACAGTGGGAATGCACCCGGAGCCAGGCTTTGTGCAGGGCTTGACCAGGGCATCAGGAACCCAGTGCTCATCCAGTGCTGAGGGATGTGGCACAGCATCATGGGCTCTTCCCAATAGCATCCTTGAGTGGAGGCATAGGTCTGGTCCTGCACCTGCACAGCTTCAGGGAGAACTGGGCTGAGGCATGGGTGGGATCCTGAGAGCTGCCGAAGTGCAGAGAGTGAGCAATGCTGATGTGGTCTGAAAAATAAACTCCATTCTGCCAGCTGGCTGCCGTTTCTGGGCAAACCAAAGCCCCAGCTGGACCTGTCCCTCATTGACCAGGGGTCAGCCAAGGGAAAAGGTGTCATGAACACAAGGAACAAGATTAATCCATCAATCAAAAGCTGAAACTTCTTCTTTTTTTGGGGGGGAGAGGGTAGGTGGTGGAGTGATGTAGACAACGTAAGGGTAAAATATAATCCTGGCCCTCCAGATTTTAATCACAACTAGTAATTTTAGGAACCCTCCCCTTTTACATCCCCCCAGAGACATCTTATACTGCCTGAGCAGACATCTTGTACTTTCCTGAGCAGCAGTTCATAATTCTGGCAAAACTCTCTCCAAAATGGGTCACTTCCTCAAAGAACGAACATGAAGCTGTTTTCCATGACTGCTATTACAGGACAAGGACATTTATGTTTTCACACAGCTGGGAGTAAGATACAAAGTGTACCAGAGTTTAGGTGTAAATGTTGCTTCACAGGTCTGCAGGCTGTAAAATGGAATTGTGTAGGGAAGGGAAAAAAAAAAGGATCCAAGATTGGCATTGGAGAGATATATGCGAGAAAGAAAGGCACACACACTGAGGAGGAAGCACAGAGAGGGGGGAAAAGTCCCCAGAAAAGCAAAAAGTACATTTGTGAAAGGCATCTCCACGCTAAATACATTAAAATTGGGAATTTCTACTCTGTTGTGCATCCACTCAGCTCAGTGTGACTGCAAGGCACTGAGAGTACTGCTTCAGTTCAGCCTTCATAAAGTCTTAAAACACCTGGACTAATTTCCATTTAGTTGCGGATCTGCGTAGTTTTCTGCCTTCAGCCATGTGGTGTGTGTGATAAGGGTTTGGGCATGATGAGAGCTGGGACCACCCCTGGACAACTGGGAGCAGAGAGTAGGGACTCCAGGCAGCCCTGGACATCCATGAAGCTACGGGGTTAACCTCACATTTGGTGGCTGTCAGTTGAGAGGGGCTGAACTTGCATCAACTGGCTGCTGGGCAGAGTGGCAACTGCTGTCTAGACTTGAGGGAGTAGAATAGCTCCATCTAAGACTGGTTTTCAAAGATGCATTATAGTAATTGAGCTTGGACCCATGCAACTGAGTGATGTGGTAACCACTTCTGAAAGGGTGAATCCTGAAATGGGTGAATCCTGAATGCAGGGTGAATGCAGGACAAAGTGTCAGCCCCAGAGTCACATTTACATTCAGAGGGAGCAGAGCAATCAAGCTGTGACCCATGAGTTCACCTACAGCAAATGTTCCACCAGACTGGCAAGCTCATGTTCTTGGAGGCAGTGCAGTGCTTCCCATGAAGCTGCCCAAAACTGGGCAGCACCATCTAGAAAGATATCTGCTGGTAGTCATCCCTAAGAAGTATAAAACTGGGGTAAAAAAAGGACTGTGAAGGGTAAAGTCCAGTCTCCAGCAGACACCAGCCCCACTTGCTCCTCCCTTTCCACCGGTGTCTGGGGCAGCAGCATAGACCAGCCATGGACAACAGCTCAGGGGAGGTTCCCCAACATCTTCTGGACTTTAGGCTACAGAGCCTTTCTGACACCCTATTTCATATAGTACAAAGATGTCCTTTGAGAAGAAAAGCCTGCCAGATACACCAGATATTTCCTGCCAGGTCTCCCCCAGCTTGCATTAAGATCCAGGTTCTGAGACTGGTCAATGTGCTCAGGCTGCTGTTAAAATCACAGAATCATAGAATCATGGAATCATTTTGGTTGGAAAAGACCTTTAGGATCATCAAGTTCAACCTTCATCCCAACATCTCCCTCTATAAGATACAACAACTAGCTATTTCTATAGCTTAATGGCAGTGGCTTCCTATCAAGACTACAGGTAAAACTGATCTCATTCTTCATTAAGGTGAAACTGCTGTGTTAAGAAAAAAACAAGAGCTGTACTAAAAATAAGGAGGATGATGGACAGATGTATGGCTGTCACAATAAAGACAGAAACCTGCTGATCAGTTGTGGACCCTCTATGTCACACACTCAGAACAGAGCTATTACTGGCAATGGCAATTTTGTTCTCCCATGTTCCCATTTAGGAATGTTATTTTAAATCAAGCTGAGGAAAAATTGGAATTTCTGCAGAAGTGTTGATATTTTCCAGGAAATAAAAAGTTTTGAAAGCTGCCAGTTCAGAATTACATTTCAGTGGCTTCTTGTACCAGGCTGGGAAGTCCAATTCCCAGTAGCACTAAGTTCAGACTTTGCTGCCATTTGAGCCCAGACCCAGATTAAACACTTGATTATAAAATCAAGCATTTCTAATGCTTTCTTTTGCATGCTAATAACAGCTGCTCCTCAGAGCTTCCCAGAGATACTCCAGGGAAGCTCCTGGTTGAGTGTCAGCAGTAACATGTGGTAGAGCACAGCATCTGAACCAAGCAGGGCACTCATGGGACCAAGAGTATCTACCGGTGCTTCTATTGTTGCAGCCACAGCTCACATCCTTCGAATCCCTTATGAAAGGCCCATTCTCCAGATCTGTTTCTTATACCATGGATGGATTAAAAACCAGATGTCTAAAAGCACACTCACAGACTTGTGCATACAATTTTTGAGTGCTCAACAATGAGTTGTACCACTCATTTAATGGGTGGGAGAGTGCCCATGACATCCACAGAAAACAGTCAGGAGAATATCAAATGCTTTCAGAAAAAAAAATGCTGAAAGGATTGCTCCCTGACACAGTGTGGAGAAGCAAAGTCTTCCAGGCTCTCCATTGTCTGGGGAGAAGGATTTCTCCTTCTTTTAGCACAGGAACAACATTTTGTTCTTTGTGCCCTTTTTTTTTTAGAAAGCCTCCTTGATAAATGACTAAAGGGCCTCATTAACTGCAAAGATTTGTCAGTTTTCCCAAAGCAATCAGGGTGTTAGTTAGACCGAAGGAGCAAATGGAAAACTGAAATGGAAGCCAAGCACAGGCCTATTAATCCTGTGTTATGGATCGACATTTGTCAACTCTATTGAAGTTTGGTGTACTGAATAGAGCCCAAGAGACCACTCAATTACTTTATCTCTGAGCAATTAGGATCCTGCTCTTTCAGGTCAATGTATTAGCACAGAAAAAAAAAAAAAAAAATTGGATACAAGAGTAACAGTAGGAAATCCACTGCCTTATTTTCTGGGGTCTTTTAAAAGAAAAAACAAGACTTTCCCTTTCAAGTGCTGGGTTTGAGGAAGACAGAGTTCATTGAAGTCAGCATCATCAAGGGGCTCCCCAAAACACTAATGTTCCCCAACATGCCCCCTTCTCCAGCTCTTACACAAGCACCACTGTGTTTGCCAGATGATTGCAGGAGGATAAATCTATTCTTATAGCAAAAAATAACCCAGCTATGGTTGTAAGTTGCTACACTGAGAGATGTCCATTAAAGAAGGATTGAAGGACTGGTGACAGTTGTACCACATAAGCAAAACACTATTAAAGTTTAGGCCAGAGAGACCATGAGCCACTTTCAGGTCTTTCTCAACAATGTGAGAGTGAAGGATATTCAGTAGAAGAAAGTGGAATATTTTTGTTGCATGTCCATTTTTCTGTAGCTCATAATTCATCTGAAGGCGTATACATAGTTATCAGTCGATGCACAAGTTTGGAAAGGTTTTATAAAGGATACAGAAAAGTATAGAATGGGAGAATGACTGAATTATAAATTTCCCATATTCAAGGACACTTTAGATTTAACTTGAAACTTGCAGCTTCTGCTTCTGGCCTTAAAAAAAGGCATGTGTGTCTGGAAGTGTGTCCTTTTAAGCAAGACTATCTGTTGGCTTAATAAAAAATACTGCCTCTGCCTGAAAGCCTTCCTTTCACACTCTCATGACCAGAATGATATTAAAACTTGGGAATGGAAACCAAAGCCGAGACTACATCGTGCCCCACAGAGACATCACCATGTTGAAGAGCACTCTCCTGACCTGTGTCTCATCTAGCTAATTTGGGCCCAGGGAGCACAGCCACTGTGGTACCAAGGACTTCATCCACCAATTATCAGCTCTTGTGGTGATATATTGAGCCTACACTGAAATATGCATCATCACAACTTGAGTGCTCTTATTATTTAAGGAGAATTGGTGAAAGGCAGGTTACACAGAGCTACAGGAACTGCAATCAGACATCTTGATTGCTTATACAGAAAGACCCCCCCTAAATTTGCAGTGTACCTTGGTTGTTCCATGACAGCCCATTGAAAGATTCTTTTTTTCATGTGAAGTAGATGGTACTGGAGAATGGAAACAGCAAACACTTTAATCTGAGGCTGCTTGCTAGAATGACTGAGAAAATTAAAATGTTGGTCTACAAAAACTGACAGTGAATAAAGAATGGGAAATGGAATTACCAAATTATTACCATCAGGTTCAGAATCCTGTTTGACCCATTGAAGACTAGAGAGAGGAAAAGAGGTTTCCAGAAATACCAAAATATATTAAAAAATCATATGAGAAATTGTTTTCAATTAATGATTCCACTAATTTGTACAGCTTTTCTTCACTGTTACAGAAAATTGAGATTATATGTCGGGATTAACCTTTCCAGTGAGTCATATTTGGTGACTTAAATCACTAGCTTTCCCCCTTCTCCTATTATTTCAGCATATTTAATTCTTTTTTTTGTTCATGAATCATTCGTGATTTCTGAAATTTCATCCCTTGCTCTTAGCTATTGAATGAACAAACTGAATGAACGCATTTTCTCCTCTGGACTGTTGACTCACTTGCTTTTTGTTTATAATGGCAAGATGACCTTCTGGGCTTCATGGTACTAATGCCTTATTCCTTAATCTAATGACTGGGATGTTTTAGAGGAGAAAAACAAGTACAGTTAAAATTAGTATGTCCATTTAGATCATTTAGACCTATCTATAGCTAATGATGCACACACTATGTACCTTCTATTCTGTGTCCAGATATTTAATCAGAATAACACCAGAGGATCTCACTGGTGTTAGAGTG
Source organism: Eurystomus gularis (assembly GCA_013400335.1). Classification (NCBI taxonomy): domain Eukaryota; kingdom Metazoa; phylum Chordata; class Aves; order Coraciiformes; family Coraciidae; genus Eurystomus; species Eurystomus gularis. Next base: position 183,213 of record VZZY01003112.1, read on the forward strand.
ATGCTTTCATCTATTAATGCCACTCACATGAAGAGACTGGCTATAATTTAATTTTTATTCCCACTTTACAGCTAGGGAACTAAGACCTGGGAAGAATTTCTCACAGAGAAGAGGGCTGTGGCAAACCCAAGTGTCATAGGCAGATTTTCTGAACACCTCAGTTTCCTGCCCCCTTTGCCTGGCAACAACTGAGGGATGTTCATGCCTGACCCCACAAACAGCTTTGCACAAGTGCAGCAGAGGTACTTGCGTAAGGAAGGGTTGTGATCAGGACAGGAATACAAAGAAAACTCTGCTTATGTTCAGAAGAAGGTCTGAGAGTCCTTTTAGCATGTCTTAAACTATCATCTCCTCATGCCCAGAATCCTCCAAAGCACTATTCCACTGCACCAGGAGGGCTGCTCTAGATGGCTACACAAATATATAGAGATATTTATTGTCTGAGGGAAGCACAAGAAAGGCAGATATTGCTCCTGTTTGCTGAGAGACTTTCCTGTAGGCCCTTCCTAAACTGGAAACAGTTCCCTGCTATTGTGAACCTGCTCTAGTCTGCTGGTTATGTGCATATACTGACATGAGGCACTCTTTGTACCACCACAATAAGACCATCTTCAACATTAACACAAAGCATATATGTATGTTACTGATACAAAAGCCTCCCTCTGGTGTGGGTATGGGTGTCTTCCACCAACGTGGATGGCCCCAGTCTCACAAAATCAAAGAATCACGGAATAGTAGGGGTTAGAAGGGACCTTTGGAGATCATCTAGTCCAACTCTCCCTGCCAAAGCAGGTTTACTTACAGCAGGTTACACAGAAATGTGTCCAGGCTGGTTTTGAAAGCCTCCAGAGTCTGGGAAGTCTCCAAACACTTCAGACAGGGACTCTTCCTTTCATCCCTGAAACACTGCAGCTGTTGGCATCATAAAGGTGAACAATGTTCATCCATCCCCAAAACGTGCTTTCCAACGCTGCTATGAAAATCATTGTAAGAGCACACAGATCCGTCACAATATGAAGGGTTAGCATAAAGCCCCAGACACTGGATTCCTGGGATTCGTCAATTATACTAGCCTTAATATTTAATGAAGAGTAAGAAGTTGGCCTTCTTATTGCAGAGGGAAGTTGAAAAATGCAAGGTGTGTTTACTGAAAAGGCCCAAAAAGCTGGAAGCAAATAATTAGATCATTCTTATTTAAAAACTCATGATTTTTTTAAAGCCATCTCCATGATGTCTGTGTATGGCAATACTGTGAACACAAATGACTAGTGGTCCAATTCATCACTGTATCACTCCACAGCTGTGCTGGGACAGCTCTGATGAAGTCCACACACCTGCACAGGTCTAAATGCAGCATTTTTGACTGCCCAGTAAACCCTGTTGCTTGTTATTCTGAGGCTTGGTCTGCTTTCCTTAGCCTCTGAGAAGTCCTAGCAATACTCACATGTGAGCTTTCAAACAGGCTGTAAAATAAACTCTTCCAAAGAAGCATCCCTCTAGACTACTATCTGGGCTTCACTTTATGCAATTTCAGATAGTCAGAGAGCTTTACATGCTACATTGCTCTCAGATATAGAATCCTCCTAAAACATAGCTTTAAGCAGCACGTATTTCAGTGTCTAAAATTATGCTAACCACTGCTCATCTAAATTATTATATTAACTGGAAAGGGGGAGCACACACAATTTAACAGAGGAGAAAGAGTAACAAATCTAAGAAGAAAAATTGGTATTTTACAGAGAGAAGAAAGCCAGGAATCTAGTGACTGTAAAAGCTTTGCTGGAATTAAAGAACCTTTTATTGTGGGAATTTAAAAGCTTTTTCTTTTCAGGGTACATATTACAGAAGGCAATACAAGGATCTGCTGGGGACAGGACAAGCATATTGGTGGGTGCCTAGGCACCAAGGCAGTCAGGAAAAGCTGGCAGTGATGAAAGTAGGTTTTGGTAGACCTCAAAACTATGCCTTACATCACCAATACAATTACTGGCTCTACCTTTCCTGGGGAAAAGGCATCCCTATCAAAAGGAGAAGTATCTGCTCGATCAGAGACTTCTCCTTCCCCCATCTCCAGCAGGCTGGGCACAATTAATAATTTTGACCTGTGTACACTGCTACCCTCTGAGGCTACTCTTCAGCAGAGATCAAAGCTGCCAACACAGCTCTGCTGCCAGCACTGCTAATGGAAGGGAACCTCACTTAAATCTCCCCAGCCAAGGCACAGAAATTATATTAGAAATGTTTATCTGCAAAGAGTTAATGATTCCTGTGGTTGCTAATTCAGCAGAAGAGAGTTTTTCTGTGATCAAAGCAAAGCAAACGGGAAGCAGAAGTCCTGGGTCTGGCTCTCCCCTTAGTTCATTTTTTTTCACTGGAAAATGGTATTATCCATCTAAGGGCTTCTCTTTTTCATCTGGAAATAGAAATATATGTGTGTATATATGCACAAATATAAGTGTGTCTGTGAGCGCATGCATGCCTGCATGTACATCATGTTTATAAGCATTTTACAGTTTTGTGAGTTAAATAATGAGCACTGAAAGTGTTTTCAGATCTTCTGTTGACAGCAGCTGAAGCAATGCAAAGCGTTATTAGCCACTTCAGAGCTCCTTTTGCAGTGCTTGCAAGGAACTGTTAAATAAACTCTGTGAAATACAGTAACACACTGTACTTTACATTTCTTTGGGAGTGAGAAAACTTTATTTACTTGATAACTTTGCTTTGAATATAAAAAGACTGGTAAAGAAAATGTTTTCTTATTACTGTAGAGCATGTTGGCTGAGATCTCAGCAGCAGTGGAAGGTATATTTATCATGTAACAGCAGTAAGAATAGCTAATACGTACATAAACCTCCTTTGGACCTAGAGTAAACTTGAGAAAAGGGACTCTGTGTCCCTGCAAAGACAATACTACTTCATAAAGTTCTTCAACCTATGCAATGCCTATGTGCATGTGTTGGTTCCTTATTGTATTGATTATATTGCAGTGATAAAATATAAATTCAGTATACTCATCAATGACAACTTTACTGCCTTATTACACTGATCATCACAGAAAGCATAAATTGGGTCATAATTCTGAAGAGTCATCAGAAAAGCATCTGCAACATAAAGTTATTCATTCGAAATAGTGCTTATGAGATCTTCAGGAGAAGATCAATATATAAGTGTGTGTATATTGGTGCACACACAAACACACACTCTCTCTCTCTCTCTCTCAGATTCTCTCCTTTGCACACCTGTATGGTCATGATCTGCACAGACTGATGGCCAAATCATACATCTGATCTCCTCTCCTACCACAAGTGGCTCTTTATCCATGCAGATGGTGCAAGAGAAGCTCTGTAGATTTACGAATTGTTCCTTTCTGTCCCTTGTTCCCCCTTCTCCCTCTGCCCCAGTGTGTGTGCAAGGTGTGTGCATGCTGTGCTCACCCATGGAGGCTGTGCTTCATGAAGGAGCGTTGATAAGCAAGCCAAGAGCAGGAGCTCAATGCTAGGCAGCATTGTGACCGGTAATCACAATAATAAATATTGCATTCCCCTCACTTTTGACGTAATATCAGAATTTGATAAAAATGTGACTCATGAGCTAAAGAGACTAGAGACCAAAGCATGTCAAGAGCACTATCACCTTATGCTTGGCCTTCTGCATACCAGCAGCTAAGTCCAGAAATGACTCTTGGAGTTCCACTAGATCCCAAATAAGAAATCCATGCTGGAAAGGGAAAAGCGTTGCAATATGATGAGGCTGAGCAGATACAATCCTCTCATCCTCAGGAGTAGCCCTGTAGACTGTCTGTTATCCAGCTTTTCTTACATGCTAATGTCCTGGTTTGAGTTAGAACCAAACCAATTCTGTTCAGTGATTTTAAATTTCAGCTGAGCCTCTTCTAACTAATGCCACTTTCTGAAGCTAACAGCATGTTAGCTTCTGGGGGTGCAGAAAGTGAAAGGCCGCACCTGCGGGGAGAAGCGGACAGGATGGGTGACCCTAAACTGACCAATGAGGGATTCCATGCCATATACGTCATATGCAGTATAAAGCTGAGGGATCATGAGGGTCTCGACCCTTCCCATTGGCCCTTCACTGGCCTTTGCTTCCCGTCTGCCTTCAGGACCCTTCCCTTCCCTTGGGCCTTATTTCTTCTCGGTCCTGCCTTTGATCCCGATCTGTATGTTCCTGAACCCAGCTCCTGAACCCGTTTCCCATCTGCTGCTGAGCCCGGTCTGGGACTTTGCAGTGCCTGCTCTACAGCCTCAGTGGTGACAGTGACATAATTGCCATCAGGGAGAGGTTGGGTTAGATACTAGTTTTGTATATATTTGTATATATTCCACTTTTTAATTATTATCTTCATTAAAGCTGTTTTAGTTTTCTTTCCTAATCTGGAAGCCTCTCTCTCATTCCCTTCCTCTCCCATTTGGGAGGGGATGGGGCCATAAGTCTCTCTCCCTTATCCTCATTCTTTTCCCCTGTTTGAGGGGGAAAACGGGGTTAACAGAGAGCGTCTGTTGTAGGTCTGGTGGATTGAACCTAAACCTCGACTGCGTTAAGCAAATGCCAGCCCATCTCCTCAATGGGGCTGGTTTCACAGGAGACACAAGCATTCTTCTGAAATGCTGGCTGTACTTTTCAAGACTGGTCCCAGCTCTGATCCTAGCCAGCCCAGGGCTCTTCTTTGTGGTTCTTGCTGTCTGACCAGTTGAGATGCTCTGCCATAAGCAAGATCTGCAAACCACCTGCTGCCTGGCCCAGATTATTTTATGTTTCCCAAAATCACTGTTGGTTTTGAGAGCACAGCAGTCCTAAGAACATATTCCTGTCTTCATTGCAGATTTGTTGTCATATTTGAACACAGAAACTTCAACGTCAGCTTGCAGACCTTGCTTCTAAGTGCCAGAGTGGCTGTCACTGGTGTTAGTAGCAGGCTCCCATCTCCCAGCAGCCGTCCACAGGGCGATGCCAAACAGGATGTTGATATTCAATATCCCTTGTGAAGTTTGATTACAATGAATAATTTGGCCACTTCAAGACTCAGAATGAATTTAATGGTCTCCAACCACAAATACAACAAATTTGGTAGAGGTAAAGCTACCAAAAGATCAGATAAGAGCTTCTCAATTTCAATCAGAATACGTAGTCTTCTCTGTTCCTTTTTATTTTACCAATTAACCTTCAGCAAACACAAAGTTTTCCCTAGATCTGGTGCTCCTGCTGGCATTGGGAAAAAAAGATACAAATTGTACAGATTTTTTTTTTAAGGAGAATACTTTTAATAACGAAAATGTTTCTGCACTTGGAATAATGAGAGTGACTTTTCTCTTTCAAATGCTAAATTATTTCAAGCTGAGCTGTTGGAAACCATTAATAATTCAAGGAACTCTGCTTTGGGTAAGAACAACATCTGTTGGAAGGTGTTAAAGCACAGGAATAACCTGACTTTCAAAGTTATTTTACCATTTTTTTATTCTCTTTGTGAGAAAAAAGGTTGCATTGGTGAATTATAGGAAGAAGCTGTTAATACACCACTTGCAAAACAAGGAGGACGGAATGACTGAATGCCCAGGGGTTCCAACTCTGGTCTAATTTGCCCTTCCTCCCTAGAACATCAACTGCTTAGAGCTGTGGTTTTCAATCTCTTCTGATCTGCAGACCCCTAAATGTTGCCAGGTCAAGTTCAGACTCCCCATGTCTATTTTGATCGGCCTATTGACAATAGGTTGACATCTCCTAACTCCCTTTCCCGATCTCTTTAGAAGTTGTTCATGGGTCATCAGTAGACCATAGCAATGAAGTTCCCCGGTTTTCTAGTCAATGAGGAATAAGAGATGAAAAACATGTACCTCTGGAGAGCGACTCATCTGTCAAGCGTAGGATCCCATGGATCATGCTTCGGAGATGTCAGCCTCTCTCTCTCCACTGATGCTAGGGAATAGTTAGATGACTGAAGGAAACCCAAAACCTAATTTCTGGGGTGTGAAGCTGAGCAACATTTTGTCCTCCTTCCAGATATGAATTAAATAAACCAGTGCACTTAAGAGATTAGAAAACTTTAGAAGAGAGATCTACATGCAGTGCAGTATTTCAAGATCTCCACACGTTTAGAGATGGGAATTTGAGTCAGCTTATTGACAAAGCTGCTTTTCCACTATTCAGTCCATATATGGGTTTAGAATTACATCTCTCTGCAAAGTTCAGCTGTGGAATTATACATGGTGCTTATGTCAAACCAGAACCCTCCTCATCCTCCTGCGAAACTCAGCTGGCAACCCAGGTGATGTAGGAGTAGTCCTATTAACTATACTCCTGAATCATTTTCACAAGGGTTACACAGAGATGTCACAACCTAGGTATCATGGTCTCCCATAACAGCGCTGTGACACTAAATCCTTCCTTACTCCCTCATCAAATATTCCTTCCATTTTAATGACTTTCTGTACAATTTCTTTCTTGAATTTTCAGTTCTTGGAAAAAGTGCGTATTAGAGGGGTGGGTTTGTGGTTTCACTGTTACAAAAGTGAATTAAGAGAATCCAGAATGAAAGAAAAAGTATTCATTAGAAAACCACCAAGCAGCTGGGAAGACATCCATGGTCCTGCCCAGCACCCTAGAGAAGCCATCCTCTGTTGCAGGATACAAATTCAGTCCACTACAGCACTGAATTTATAGGAGTCATTGATGTCACATAAGCAAGGCAAATAACTTCAGAGAGAAATGGGAAATTCATTTCACATCTGTATCAGTGAATCAGCAGAAAATAAACCCTTACATGTTCAGCAACTGGTTATTCCACATCAACTCTGGGACCGATATTAATCAAAGCTCTTGTTTCCAAATATTTTGGTCCATTCCCAGGAAAATCCATCACAAACCTCTGAAAATCTTGTCTGCTTTACCGGAAACAAATGGGTCAGCTTTGTATAACATTTAGATTTGACTCCCTGCTAATCTCAGGGTCAAAAATGCTGGTCGTTGTCAAGGCAAAGTAAAGCCCAAGCTTCAGGAGTCTCCAAATTTGGGGATGAACTCTGATTTGAAGGTTTGGGATCTGACCACAGCTTGCACTATTTCTAATGATTCAACAGCAAATTTTGTACACAGCTCCTGTTTTTCATTGAACCTTATTAATTTAAGCTTAAGTGTTAAGAAGCAGCTGAAAGGAGAGGTCATTCCTATGTTAAACTTGTCAATGTAATAGCCTCCTGCTGGGTTTCTTCCTTTCTCCTTTCTGTGTAATCCTCAATTGTGGTAAATATTGATAACATTGTGAACAGATCTTATGTACATTGTGAATAGATCTAATGTGTTTTATAATAATTAATTCAAACATTGTTGGAGCTGCTAACTAAGAAGGTTGCTCATTGCTTGTGACACTTGGAGGGAGAAGACTTGGCTGTTTTTGCATGGGGATGACTGGGGATATCTGCCATCTATTATGTCTGTCCACCTACTCAATAAGAAACTAAGCAAAGTACCTCAGAAAAAAAAGTATTCTTGGAAAGAAATTAAGGTCATGGCAGAGTCCCATCACTGTAAATTGAGGAGCATTGCAGTGCAGGTCACACACACACATGCAGAAAGGGAAGACCTACGTCTAAGCCACTGAGCACCGTGCTCACTGAGCTAATGATGACGCTAAATGGGTTGGCAGGTCTTGGTTTCTGATGACCTCAATGCCAGCAAGAGGCTTTTGGAAACTGGCCTTCTCTGCCAGAAACCTGGAAGGATAAAGGATTGGCTTTTGTTTAACAAACCATATTTGTGCAACAAAACATGTTAAGAACAAATATTTCCTGGTTTCTCCCTCCTATTTTTCTGTGTCTAGACTTCATCTTCGCATTTTACAATTTCCTATATTTAATGCCTGTTCTAAACCTTCAAGTTTTATGTTGTAATTAAGAATCAGCTTGTTTATCATGCACTGCACTTCTTTACTTCTTTCCCTTCTCTTTCCCTCTCTTTTTGTAGGACTCTGGAACAATAGCTAAGCCAAGAAGAAAGTTATCCAATAAAAGCAAGACTGTCTAGAGGATGAACATTGATTTTCCTGACACAATTTGTTGCTTGTTAGCATTTTCTGTTGCAGTATTATATCACCTTTTCTATCACGTGAACTGCCTCGGACCATATTTTAAGAGGTTCTGCCCTGAGAGCACGTGGACTGTGAAACGATTTCCAAAGCAATATTCCCAAGGAAAACTCAGCAGTGATTGTTACACCTGATGGACATCAAAGGCACACTGATGAGCCACATTCAGGATCAGCCCTGCTTGTTGCTCTGCAGATGAGGTAAAAGTTGCTGAGAGCCCTGTGTTCTCCCCTTATTTGTACAATATCAGCACCAATGTGTCCTGGTCTAAGTCCCAGCCTCCACCACCAACACTGATCTTGGCAGAGACAGCTCTTTGCTGTGGGACTGTGTCTTTCCAACACATTCCATGCAGCCTGCATCAGGTTGGGTGTGCAGACACGAGAGCACAGAATTAACGCTGAGCACCGTGATAGAAGATCTCAGCAAGAGTGTGACGCATTCAGGCAGCACCCCTGGGGCTGTCAGCTACCAGGGCACATGTCACCTCCTGTTTTCATAGCCCTGGGAGAGATGGGCAGGGTCATCCTTGCTGGTGGGGAAAGGGGCATTTGGAAGTAGCAGGCAAACCAATTTTACCTGCGACACTGGAGTCATGTTTTCATTTTACAGGATTCAGTGGCTGAGAAAGAGGGGAATTATCTCCTTTCATTATCCTGGCTTAGATATAGCAAGAAGGTAAAGATTAATGCCATTAAAACATAACCAATTGGTGTTTAAATGTAACATGACAGATTTAGTCTGAGCACATTCTAAACTGTGGAGTTTAACAGTGATAATAAAGCATTAAGGGAGACATTGAAGCTTGAAGTAACAGCAGAGAAACAGTTGTGTGCAGTGGGAACAGAAATGAATCCCATTCGGTTTGCAGCCTGTATGGAAATGGCCTACGTGCCTAATGTGAGAAGCAGCCATTTATTCCCTGGGCTAGTTCTTATAACTACTCCAACTGCTGAGCAATTTAAAACCTATGCATTTTTATAAGTGTCCATTTTTTACATTTGATGAAAATAACCCTTTGGCATTGGTTAAATTATAAATAGAAAAAACAGGGGTGATGCATTGCCAATATACCGATAGAACTGCTCTAAGACACCAGCAGCACTCTACTTTGTAATACATATCAGTTCACCTTATGAGTTAGAATGATCACGATTACACCCACATAAAGGTGATTTCATCAGAAAAATTTCAGACTTGCAGTTCTGGAGTTGTAGACCCCTGTGGTAAAACTTGGCAAGCCTGCAAGACACGATGATGTGGAGCAGGGTCTGCACAAGGAAGGTGGGAGCCTCACAGGAGAGCACGTGGCTGAGTTACGCTGTGTGCACAGGCTCTGCTGGGTATGGACGGAAGCCAGTGGGGTCTTACTGCTGGTACTGGCTCTGTGTGACTGCACTGATTATGTATGCTCATGATGCCTTTTTTCCCTTTAGGGCAATCAAAAGAAATACATTAACAAGAAAAGCACGTGCTGCTACAATTTACACATTGTGGTTACAAAGCAGATTTGATCACCTCTTCCCTGCCTCCTAATCCACCTCCCAGCAACTTGTTCCAGTGCTCAAAACCCTTCATGCTTCTGCTGCTGAAAGCTCTCCTCATGCTTGCCTAGGCTTTAGATTGCACTGCTGCGCACATATGGATGTGTACACACTCATATATGCGATGCAACCTCAATTCACCCCCTTCATACGCATGCATCATGATACGGCATATGCCTACACAGTCATTCAGAGAATTCCCTGCAGCTCATTCAGCCGTTAATGGGCTGCAGAGCGAGATGCCAGCACTCATGTCGCTGCATCCACCTGGGCTGCTCTGGGGGCTCTGAAAGGACATGGGACCATCTGGAGACACTTGGGCTCCTCACCCAGATCCCCAGTGTCAGTGCCGGAGCTGGGGAGAGCACAGTCACCTCTTTGGCTGGCATGAGAAACACAGTTTGTTTATTAGATGGAACACTCTTTTCCACCGTTCTAAAAGATGTTATGTGTGTGCATACATAATATGTGCGAGACAACATATACATGCTTGAAGCTGAAAAGTCAGCTCAGCTTTCACTGTGGAGTAGTAGGTGGACAGATATTTTCCGTGGAGATACACACATTAAAGGCAGAATTTAACCCGACGTTATGAGCCAAAAAATGACAAGAGAAAAGTCAGATACTTCAAAAAATTTCAGCATGTAACACAGAGGAAGCAAGATAAGTACCTTTGAATAAGCCTTCTCTTGATATAATTTTTGCACTTATCATAGGCAGTGAGCAGCTCTGGAACATATTAAAACTCAGATTTCTTATACACACATTACAGTGAATATAACCTTCAAACCTAAATTTTAATTTTTGATAACTTCCAGAAAGGTGGACTCAGAATGGCTCAATAACTTCACAGAATACATGGTTTAAGAACTGACAAATATATAGCAAAATAAAGATTTTTCATCTTTTAAGGATTTTCCATAAATATGCTAAATTACAAAGAAGCTGTCAGTGCTAACTCTGCATGACCTAACCCTGGGGCACTCAATCATTTGCCCCAGGGCAACCCTGCTGCCCTTGTCAGGGGTCCTCTGCTGTCCTAGGGACCCCTTGCATGCAGGAGGTAGGTAAGCAAGGTAGACAAGGACTGCTTTGGTTATACGAATAATCCTACTCCTATTACCCAGCTAGCCAGTCCCATTTGGGCGGGTGATTTTTGCTATGGTCTCTTGGGGCACAGGCTATGGGGCAATCTGGGTTTCCCTGCCAGCTGCAAAGCCATCAGCCAGAGCAGTGAGCAAATGCTTTCCCAAGGGTGAGGAGTAAGGAGATGTTCCTGTGCCAGGGATTTTCCTCTATTGGCATGTGGCGACGCAAGAAGTTAAGTTGTCTCACCACAGGGGATGATAAGCAGAGATGTGACAGTGGGAGCTCACCAGCATTTTGTGGTTTTTGCTCCATCTCTGGAGTAAGATGCTGCTGTTCCACACTCTTGTCCACAAGCTAAGAGCAGTTCTTGTTCCTGGAAATGCATTGCCAGCCTGTGTGATAAGCTGGAGTCAATCATGAGCCTCCAAGGATGCATTTGCTTTAATTTAGGTTCTGTATGTGCTCTTCTCCATTATTTGTTAGCACCCAAAGAGTTGTTACTTTAATTACTCTGATTCATAAATGGAAAATAATGCCAGATAACTTGCACAAAGGCCACAGTTGGCATCAACTTGACTGACAAGGAGGGGGTTTTTTACTAGCTTTTTTGAATTTTGGCCTATTAAGCTAGTTGAAGTTTATTCTCTATCCATGTTGCATGTACACGCTGCTCCTACTCGCCCCTTCCACCCCAGCATGGTGGACTATCCTGGATCCTTGCACCTGTGCCTAGAAGCTCTCTTTTTTATCTTAATATTCTCTACCCTCTCATTTTCATTCTGACTAAGCCCTTTTGTTTCTCTTGCATTTAATGTAAGTAGGTGGCCCAGGTAAGAGGTGCAGGGAAGGAAAGGGGGCTGCAGTCAACAGGAACCTGATGCAAAAGACCTGTCCCTGTTCCCCAGATGGGGATCCTGCATAGCTGGGAACGAAGCTGCAGGACATGGCCAGTGACACTGCCCTGCCAGAAGCTGTTGTCCCTGATGAGCCTGAGTCTCTTATCACTGCCTCTGTGTCGGGAATCACTGTACAATCCTCCAGCACCATGAGGTAGTAGCATCCTCTTAGCTGTTTGCATGGTCATCCCCTCCCTTGTTTTAGTCACTCTCAAAGGTGGTCTTGCAAAAAACTGCTGCTACTAAAGCTGTACCCACAGCCATATGGGCCCAGGTTGGCTCTCTGATGCTTGTTCTTTGCTCCCATATTTGTTCCTTCAAAATCTTCTTAGTAAGCATTAGTAACATTTCCAGAGAGACCCTCAGTGAGGCAGAACAGAAACAGAAACACCCAACACCTCAGGATGCTGAAGGCTTCTCATAAGCCTTTGCCTAGACTGTCTTTACACCTTGGTCTTTTCTCTGCTACCAACCACTGAGCACCATCCCTCATGCAGCTTCTATATGTCCATCCCATCTTCTGCTCTTCCTTTTGTTTTCCCATCTTTTTTTCATAGTATCCTTTCCCTGTCCTACAACCTCCAGAGCCGTGACTGTGTCTTGCTATGTGCACTCAAAGGTGTGAACACGGTACAGTTTGATATAAATAAAGATTTGTAAAAATAACATCCTTAACTGAAATGTATAATTATACATTCTAATACCAAGTACAAATACTGTTGTGTTTCTGTGAAAGTCAAGGCCTCACTGCAGTAACAGAGGTAGCCAAATTCACACCTGCTATCACTCTGCTGAAGACAAGGATGGTTTCTCCTTTGGTTTATTTGGTCCAATGCATCTGGCTTCCCTAGGCAATTTTGGTAACCAGTTAGAAAGTGTAGAGAAATGGCAAGAGCTGGAGGGAAAAAAAGAGATTTATACAGGTCTGAAAAGTAAGGAAAGCAAGTTCTGCTAGATTTTAGCCATCAGAAATTAATTTCTTATTTTTCCTGTGAAACCTGGGGGAAACCCTTGCAGATGCAAAAGAAAAAGCAGGAAGGAAAAGCAGCTTAATGTGAGGGATGACTGACTGCATTTTAAAATTCCTTCGCTTTCTTTGCATGTTGTGCCAGCCTCAGGGCTGTGCAGAGAATGGGAGAACAAATTCAGAAGGGATTTCAACATTCTCAAACTTGGCTTCATTCCGAATGAGAGCTGAACAAGAAGCCTTTGAAATTATCCGCTGTGACAAGGGCACATCCTTGTTGTTTGTTCGCATTTTGCTCTGTAGATGCTGTGCTCTTTTGCTAGGAAGGGTGCAGGATAGCCCACGTGCCTTGTCCTGGCTGCTGGTGCTGGGCCAGGGGCACCTTGCTGTAGAAGGGTGCAAAGGTCAGAGCAGGAGGGGCAGGGGGAGAAAGAGATGGGGGGAGCCTGGAGGGTGCAACACCAAGGAATCTTGACAAGAGTGGAAGGCTTGCCTGGTTCAGGGAGCAGATGTGCATCCCAGGTGGGACGTTCCAGCAGGATTGCTACAACCCAGCAAGCACTGAAAGTTGCTTGTAGGGGTGAGATTTTCACCCTAAGAGCACTCTCCTTGGGGAAGAAGAAGGAAGATTAGCTGTTGGCTTTTAAAATCTGAAGATTGCCTTCTGTGAATATCTATTTTAAGCTGCAAAATGCATACATTTCATGTTGAAATGAGACATTTTGACACTACTGCAGCTGAAATGTATTTGCCTGAATTAAGGCAAGCGTGAAAGGCCCTAGAAGAAGCATGGGGCTTGTGTAGCTATGCAGCACCTGCAAACGTGGTTTCACCAGGTCTGCACTGGGGAGGTCCTGGTGTCCCACAGGAGGTAAACTGTGTGTCATGGGTTTTAGAAAGTACTCATAACTTTTTGTGTGGGCTCAGTTTAGCTCCCAAATACAAGGGGGTCCACAGTGCTCACATTTGTTTCCTTTGCATGGCCTGCAGGAAAGACTGAGGACACTCCCTGCTGCTCACAAGTACATTTCTCTGCAGCACTTAGGTGAAGGGTTTCATTAGTCAGACTGTCTGAGAACAGCCCAGGATTTGCTTTGAGGGGCGGAAAGCAATGGGCAGCTGAAGACTTTCTTTTTACTTAGATCTTGAAGTTCCCCTAGGGGCCTTGGGAGGTTCAAGAGGATCCAAGTCAATCTCTCCAATGGATTTTTTAATAACTTCTTCCAGCCCAGAGTTTCTTAGGTGTCCTAGTTTGGACAGATGAGAGATGTGGCTGTTCAGCTCAGGAGGAAAGAAGTTTCTCTCACAAGCCTTTTAAGGGACCAAGGAAACCAAAAGAAAAGGTTTAGGTTTCAAGCCAGTCTGTATGTTTTCAATGTTTTTCAGCTCCAAGAAGAAACACCCAGTGCAGGTTTTCATCACTTACACCTTTCACCAGAGCATCAAAAATCTCACTGACCATCATTACCTTCTTACATGGTACAAAGCTTAATTTCTCAAGTGAGAAACTGAGGCATGAGTGACTATCCATCAACCTCCTCCCTTCTTTCCAGGCTTGTCATGAGCTAGTGTGTTGCTTATTTTTTCTAGGGTTCTGTTACGTTCTCTCTTGTGGTCACCTTTATCCACAAAATGAGAAGATGTCTCAGGGGAGATGAAGAAGACAGGTGGAAGCTCCACAGAGCAGGGGAAGGTGGGAGGCTTGGGGCACATGCAGGTGAGTCTCACACTGCCCATGGATACTAAGTAGTCACAGAACATACCCAAGGGATGCACCAAATGAAGCTTTTGATATTTAATCCAGGACAGCTGCTTGCTGAAGCCAGGCTTTAAAACACAGAATTTGTAGTGCCTTTAAATATTTTACAAAAATACATAGCATTTGCCATTAAAGACATTGTTACATGGTACAGTGTTGCTTGCATTGCTTAAGAGACCTATTATGCAAGACACAATATAGCACTAAAACACATCTTTGTTGACATAGGTGAAGTTGTACTGGAGACACTTTCTATATTAATCATGAAAGGATTTGGGCAAAATTCTTAGCTTTTTTTTTTTTTAAGCTAGTTGTTGAATCTTGAATCTTATTAGAGCATTATCATTAAATAATCATGATTAAAATCTCAACTGTAATGAAATAGAAAATATTTATGATAAAAATAAGAAGAGAAAAGCAGCTCTTTAGGCACCTATATCATTCTTCTCTAGGGGATTTTACTCATATTTTGAATTACTGGAAGGTATAAGATTCTTTAATTATTTTCATTTTGAGTTTGTCATGATCCAGAGCTGAAAATACATTCAATTGTTCACTGCATGTGTTTGGTAATCCACCTGTGAGCATTTCTTTGTTGGGGGAGCTAAGCTACAGAAAATAGAATTTCAGACTAGCTTAATTTGAAAGTAAGAAGAGCTTTCTGGTATAGAACAAGGACTTACACATTCATATGTATATCCAGCACCTCCAATAACCTGCGCCTTTGCAGAAGTACTCAATACTTGGGCAGCAAGTCACTCGATAACCATGCTCAGATAATCCCCTGCACAAACCAAGGAAGAGGAAAGGTGACATCGGAAGAGTGGGAGCTTTTGGGGCAGGGGGAGCCCCAATATTGGAATCAGCTTGTTTGAGGCTACAGGAAGAGAAGGAGGTTGGTGGGTCTCTCTGCATAACTTGCACTGGCAGGAAGGATGCACTGCTCCACCAGGTTTGCAGCAGGAAGAGAATACATTGGTGGACCAAAATGCCACAGCAGTGATCCAACCAGTGAAAAGAAGATACTGGCATGCAGAAGAGTAAGAGAAAGTCCACTGTACAATTAAAATGGACTCTCTAGGGGTTATTTTCTAACCTTTGCAAGTCATTTAGTTTTGGTAGGTGTGGACAGAGATTAACAACAGCAGTTGTGCAGGTGTGGAAGGAAAGGGGTGCAATGGGAGGAAGATGCCCAGGATATTCAGGTGTATAAGTCTGTGGCAGTAAGCAGAGAAATACGTTCGAGACCATTGCACTGGAAAAAGGGGCTGACAGTCTCATAATCCCTCTCATTTCCCAGAGAGGTGCAAGTACAGGGACAGCTCTAACTCTCCTCTTCCTTCCCAGATGGGCTCCCCGTGTAACACTACATATTATGTTTAACGCAGAGCTATTAACACGCTACTGAAGAATTTCCTGACCCTACTCTTTTTTCGATGCCTCTGTCACTCTTTGAGTTTGAATCAAAAGTTTGAATTCAAACTCTTTGAGTTCGAATCCAAAGGGGAACATACAGTCCTTTGTTTCTTCCTCCCCTGAGACCAAAGGATGGTAATTATCCTTCAAACACAGCACAAACTTTCTAAAGAATCTGTGGGGAGACTAGCTAATGAATCCAACTTCAGCAGCGTCACAGAACTCAAACACAACTCTTCACATTTGATCATGTCAGCTCTGAACACACACAAGCTGGTCATTTTGCTGAATTCCCTTTGGGACAGAGAAATTAAATGAGTGAAAACAGATGCTCCAAAGTTATTCTGAAACTGGAAGGTGTCAAGTGCTTCATTATTCTCTCACTGAAAGCTACTTTAATTTAACACTGTGAAAAAGAAATCTTTCCCAGTGGTGAATGTCCTAGGGAAATTCAGTGTAATCATATTCAATGTGTGATCTTACGGAAATATTTGGTTACAAAATCTCTCAGCAAGTTTTATGCACTCACACGCTCACACTCACATGCTCACAACCACGAAGTGATGGGACCAAGATGACACATATGTGACACAGAGGACAAGGACCTCTGATTGTCTGTGTCTCCAGAATTCCTTCTGACTGGCAATGAAAAAATTGTACACAATTTCTCTCCCTCTGACAAATTAGAGCTCTCCAAAATCCCATACAGTGCAAATTTCAGTGTATGTAGAGGAGAAGTCCAGAGACATTTCCTGGCTGACCCCTCTGTGCCTCAGGCGCCAAAGCCAGGATCATATTTGGAAGGTCAACAGATGCATCAGTGTGGAAGTAGAGATCTGGTCAGCAGGTTCTGAAGGCTGGATTCATATGGGGATTTTGGCACCAGGAAGATGGGTGGCCAAATTCCTAATCATTTTGGCAGCCTACTCAGCCCACATACTGGGCACACCATGCTGTTTCCAGTTTCAGGCAGTCCACGGACAGACACTGAAGGACTTGGGGCAAATATTTCCACAGAGCTCCTAAATGAAGCTGGAGGGAACTGTTAATAGAGATGGTCCAGGGTAAAAGAGAAAAATTTTGACACCCAGCTGCTGCTCCTGACTGACCAAACTCCATGATCAACATCTTCCTCTGCCCACTACCTTTATCCACAAGTCCAAAACACAGTCTCTGTGTGCCCTCATGGCCAGACATTCTCCCCTCCCCTGCTCATGTTCAATATGGCTTGCAGACTCTGTGTCAAGCACAAGCCATCAAACATCTGTGGGGATCATGTACCTCCCACTCAATGAGGTGCAGCCAGTTAGGAGAAAGACAGACTTCTCCAGGAAAGACACCATTCCACCTCCTGGAGAGCGACAGAAGCATCTGCAAGACTGTGTTAGAGGCAAAGGCTTCCTGGGCACCAGTGGTGCTGGTACCAAACAGCCCATCACTGGTCCTTATCCAGCTCTCCAGATGGCTCTGGCAGGTGTTGTGCCAGTGGTGATTATCAGGCCATCCTGGCAGGAACAGGGGACCTATCTGCTAGAGCTGAAATTTGGGCTGATCTGAAAACATGGTTCCTGGGAAATCAGTGTACGTGCTGTGATCATGTAAGTGCTGAGAAACCTGGGCTGGTTTTCAACAGGTCCCTGAAGCAGCTCAGCTGCAGCACCAGCCATGTCTGCAGCAGTGAACAAGGCTGTTGGTATCAAAAACACTCAAAACTGTCTTCTCCCTGTGCTTCATGGAGGCTCCTCTGAAGCCACTGCACAGTTTCCTGTGCCCTGTCTCCTGTCCATGGGATGCAGGCTGACGAGTCAAGCACTGCCAGTGCAGGAGGTGATTTTGCCGTTAAGGACACTTGGCTACAAGGGAACTCGACTGAAACCACCTTCTCGTTTCTCACAGGCCACTGAACAGCCATCAGCCGGTAATGACTTCCCATCTCTACTGACCTGGACAAGATTGGAGCCTGGAAATGAAATGCTCCGTAGCCCATGGCCAATCCTCTTTCCCATCTCCTCTCTTTATTGCATGAGGTTCACCATAAAGTCTCAAATAGCTCCCATCCACAGCTCTGTAAGCTGGGATGCGCTTTCTGTTCAAAGCAAAGGAACTGGTGGGACATGTTGCTGACACTTCAAAGCCAAAATACTTTCATGTTCTGGAATAAATTGGTGATTTCTGTGAGCCATTTTAATATTTACAGCATTTTAGCATCCTCTACAATAATCTGTGTTGCCTCTCTCTGTGACCTTTCCCAGATCTTGCAGAAGAAAATTAATTAGTTTTCTGCATTTCATGTCAAACCAATTACACTCACCTTGTTCCTCACTTATGGTAATTTTGCTTTGAGAAAGTTGACTTATTAAATTGACTACCTCGTAGTATTTACAATTTGTTTGCTTACTGCCTTAAAATGTAGATGTTCACTCACGTTTCTATTACTGAAATGGCAAGTGAAAAATATACTAAAGCTGGCAATAAAAACAAGGCTTGTCATTTATGTTGTATTAAGGCCTAATTGAAGACTGTGAGGACCCTTCTCCATTAGGCACTCCACGATGGCCTGTTGAGAGCTAGGCAGTGTCCTGAAGCACTTACAGTCTACAATGGATAAATGCTGCCTTATTAATACCATTTTGCAGAGGCATAAAGGCAACAAGAGATTAATTATGCTTTTGCCAATCCTGAGCATCCCAAGACTGTGAATCAGTTCATTCTCCCTTTCAAATTATGAGTGATTTTAAAATTACAATATGCTTTTGTTTCTTCTTAGCATACATTTGCAGTTATTTTTTTTATTTGCCTGCTATCCTCCTAACCTTCATTTACAGTTACATTTAAAGCATTTTGTGCAATGACAAGGACTAAAATATTACGAAAAAGAAAGCTGGGACATTCACTTGACTCCAGATGATGGTACTTCAAACAGAGTGATAAATATAAAAAGACTCAGCAGCATAATAAATAACTTGTCTATGATTATGAGAAAAGCTAGGAGTTAAACCAATGTCTCCAGTTACAATGCTAGTACAGTGTCTCCTTATTCAATGCCTAAATCTGTCATAGTGAAGAAAATGCAGAAAAAATATTTTCGTTCTCTCATTCTTTTTATCCCCTGGCTTAAGCCTAGCTATAACTCATATCATCAGGTTCTAACACAAGACAGTAAAATCCCTCCCAGTGTTCAGAGCGGATTCTATCTCTCCAAAAGGAGACTGTTTCTTAGATAAACATACTGACACTGTTTGTGATTCCTCACCGTGAGCAGCCAGACACCATGCTGGGCCAATTTTGGTAAAGCTGAAGGGACACCTCAGCTGAAGTTGCCTCCTCAGCTTGTAACTAAGAAGCCTCTTCATTTCAAATTCAGAACAGAGTAGGAAATTATAATTTTCTTCTATTTTTGATTAAGGATCCTTAACACCACATGGCATACAACTACATCAAAGAGGCTTTTCTTCTACTTTTTGGGTAAACAACAGTCACAAACGCTTTTCTAGAAGCTGGTCTTTTGAGCAGGCACAAAAATGAGCTTTCTACAAAAACCAGCTTCCTTTGTCACATGATCACTACCCNNAACTCTAAATGATCCGTTTTGCTGCAGCTTGTTAGTATGAACCAGCAGCACTGTCCGTTGGGAGGTCGCAGTTATGCAACTTCCTTTATTACAAGGTTCTTGATTACAGTTTAGTGCAGAATATCAACATCGAAACTATCAAAGGCACCAACATACACAGTGATATAAATACAGCACAGCCTGGCTACTCTTCCTTAGCATAAATTGTTATGACCAGTCTTAACCAGGCACTGAGAAGAAGGCAGTGAGCCTTTAGGAACAGGAACCCTTGTCCAAAGGCAGTCTCTGCGCATTAAAATGGCTGCATCCTCCTCTTTCTCTCACATCTAGCAAATCAGAATAACATTTCTCCCTTCCTGTTAATGTTTTCCAGTTCTTTAAAGGTATGACGGGTTTGAAGATAAAAGTTCTATTGAGATGAAAGACCTATTATATGACAAATGGTATCTACAGAAGACAGAAGCAAGAAGTGAGGTTTTGGGGGTTCTTGCTAACAGCCTAAAGAGAGAGTTTGCACTGACTGCAAAGCACCAGTCTTTCCTACTGTTTATTACTTATACTGGTTCCACACCTGGGAAGTCCCCACCACAGGCCAGGACTTCCCTGTGCTGGCTGCTGTGCAAACAAAGGTGGACCTGGGGGCAATGCCTGGATGGTCAGTTTATGAGGGAGAAGGGATGGTTACGGTCAAACTAATGGATCAATGTGGGAACAGTCTATCAACAACAGCCCACGAGCTACTGATTCCAGCACATCCATGGGTCCTAGGGGTCAAGATCTTGGCAAATGGAAGGATAAGGGCCACCTTAGAGCTTCAGTCTCAGTATGACAAGTGCTTTGCCCTGTGCTGTGATGACAACTCTATCATATATACTGAAGCCAAGCAATAACCTGGTTTCACTTTTTTATTATACATCCCTTTCTCTGCCACTAACATGACCACTGTTATTAAAAAGTTGCACTAAAAAAGCTGTTCGCTAAATATTCAAAATATGAACTGTTCTAGCCCACAAATACAATTATTTTGTGTCTAAAAAGTTGCTGTAATATCTCTTGGGAGCTTCTATTTTTCCTTCCCAGCCTACTTTTGGTCTGGCATAAGTTACAATGGAATGTCTGGAGGAAAGGTTCACTTTGAGCTTGAGACATTGACCACTTTCACATCCCCAAGTGCACCAGCCAGGTCTGCAGTCTCTTCCCCACTGCTGGTGGCTTGGCTGCCTGTTCCCAAGAACGGCTCTGATATGACACAGCTATAACTTGGCACCAGGCTGCTGGGGAGCAGGTAAACAGGTACCACTCTGTCTCATCACAAGATCTACAAGGAGAAGAAAATTCATCCTCCACAAGTTGGCAGCTCCTCCATTTCTGGCTGCAAGATCCAAACCACTTTCTCCTCTAAATATTTGGCATTTAAAGTATCCAATATTCCTTTCAAAACAAATTGCTTCAAGTCCAAATGGAATTCTGTTGGCAAAATTACATCTGATTCCTAAATCAGCTGTGCCATGATCTGCACCCCATTGCTCTGTCCCCTTTCTAATTTATTCATGCTCATCTTGGTGGCCATTTCTGTCTTTATCTAGATCACTTAGGCTCAAGAGGTAGCAACCATTGCCTAATCTGGACCAGAACTATTGAAGCTGGTGTGGCAACACCTGCAAGTGCTCAAAATGCCAAGGGTAACATCAAACCCACCACGATATGAGCCACCACACTTCCTCCTGCCCATCATGCTCTTTGCTGTGCTTCCTCTCCTGTGGGTCCCACTGCTCCCAGTGCTGCGTGCAGAAATACTGTTATTGTTTCTCCTTACACTATTTTCTGTCATCCAGATATTGTACATCCTTTCAGACCAAAACCATCATTTCTGTCTTCCCAGGACAGAAGTCCGGCTAGAACCCACCCTCCTCCCTGGGAGAAAGACACCAAAAGTCTTCCTTCTTTCCTCTGCTTGCATTTCTGTAGAGCATCTCTTGACAGTGGGTATTATGGATGCAGTGGAGATGTAAAGCAGTTTGCATTGCATGACAGTCAGTGGAAAT
This sequence comes from Eurystomus gularis, assembly GCA_013400335.1. Lineage (NCBI taxonomy): Eukaryota > Metazoa > Chordata > Aves > Coraciiformes > Coraciidae > Eurystomus > Eurystomus gularis. Next base: position 204,592 of record VZZY01003112.1, read on the forward strand.
AAAAGTGGATTTCCCCTGCTCACAAGCTTGTCCTCAGTTATTGAACCACTGGTGCTACTGCTTACACATCAGCAGTACAAAACAGCCTGATGGAGCTGGAGACAAATGCATTTCCTGAAATTACCGTGCTGGGAGGGATGTGCATGAAATCATGTGCTACAAGGAAAGAAATAAGAGATAAAGATAAAGGAAGGACCTCCAGGGAGAGTCTCCAAATTGATCGGCTTTTCAACAGGAGCACAATTAAGTGTCAGGGCCCCAGAGGCCTCTCTATCACATCATCTCACTCCTGCCATTTGTGGGAGAAACAAGCTTGTAGAGCAGCTGCTATTTCTCTGAAATTTCAGCTGTTGCTTGGAAAGTACTTAAAATTTAAGGGCTGCACACTTAAAGGTCAATGAGTGTACAGACAACTTAAATTTGTCTGTTTCCTTCTGATAGTCAAATTAGGTGGAGTTAAAATTTACTAAAAAGCAGAGCTCCTTGCTCCCTTTTCATTGCCGTTGGCCAAGGGCTTGTCCAGATTAGAGTTGGCAACACGCTGCCAGGGCTGGTAGCCATGGGGGGGGGGGGGGGGGGGGNNGGGGTGGTGGGGGGGGGGGGGGGGGGGGCTGACAGAGGTCACAGAGATAGCTTCTTAGTTTTAGATATACCCCAAATTCCAAATATTTAGAATTTTCTAAATATTTGTTCACTCAACTGGTGCACAAACATGCACTGGGGACATTCTGAGTCCTCTGCAGAAAAGAAACATTTTAAACTGTAAAAAATTGCCTTTCCACTCTTTACTCAGACACTTAAACTCAGTGAAATTGAGCAGAAAAGGAACATTTCTCAGTGCCCTGCAGTAGGAAGGTCATCCCAAGCCTTCTTCTTCAGGCATCCTCTGCTAAGAGGGAGCCTGGTGTATCAGCACCCTGAGCTGCGGTCACAGAGGTTGTCACCACCTTTCCCTGCCTCAGTCATGCTTGCCTATGCCAAGGAGATGATTGCACAAGGGAGAAACCATGTCCTGAGCCTCAATATGACTGTAATACGCTGAGCGAGGACTCAGAATGGCCTGATGAAGGTATGTGATGAAGGAGATAGGCATAGGAACCTCACGTTTTCAGAACAGGATGCTCATCATCAAAGTCTCCAGTGTCCATAATATGAAGGCTGGTAAAATCAAAGTATATACTGTGCAAAATTATTTCCAGCCTCTTACAGCAGCCCCTGAGCAGCTGTGTCACTTTCTTTTGTGCATGAATTAAATATACTGTTAATTAAAAAATGCAATTACCCTGGAAACACTGATTTCAAATCATGTTGTCCTCCATGGTAAAGCCTACAGTTGCAGACAAGACCTCTCGGCTAAGACACTTTATAGAAATATTTAGCTCAAGAATCTGTTTTTTCAGCCACTTAAGATTCCATGAATTGTTAATAAGCAGGTAAGTGCAATAATAGAGGATGTATATACACCATTATAGAAAAAAAAGGTCTTAGGCACTGCAAAACCGGTTGCCAGGAAATAGTTCAGGGCCTGGTTATTTTGTGGGCAAATAAGTGATTTCTGATATGAGCCGAAAAAGAGCAATTTCAAAGCAAATAAGAGAAATATACAGCAGATCGTGTACAGTAACTGTGGCATCAAAATTACAGCCATAAATAAGAGGCAAAAAGAAATAGGCTGGTGAGACAGATGGATGAAACTAGAAAGAAATCTCTGCAAATGGTATTTTCTTGTGCATATGGAAAATATTAAAGTTTCTGATGAGCTCCCCACCTCCACAGATTGACACAGTGTTCCTGTGATCCCATTAAAGTGTCTAAACAGGTTTTCAATAGATATTCTATCAATTAGAAAATATCGTGTCTGTCTTTTGTACTGACTGAAGTGTTGTGGTGTTAAATTTCTGACAGAGTGGGTGGAGAATTATACCACGCTTCAAGCTTTTACTAATAAAGTGCAGCATTGCTCTTGCTCTGGCAGGGTGACTTTCTTGTTTATGTGGGGTCTTTGCTTCCCCAGACAGCTGGTGTCAGGTAGCTCCCAGGGTCTGAAGGTTAACATCATAATAAAGTGGTTTTTAATAAGTATAAAGCAAACACCCCAATTGCTTGATGTTAACTGGCATTTTCATCTGCTCAGAAATGAGAAGATTGCCTGTAAATGGTTTAGCTGAGAGTGAGAAATGCCATCTGCAAAGAGAGGGCAGTGAGAGACCCAGTAATTACAGCTGGTGCTGGGAAGGCAAGAGAGCCATGCTCTCCTCCCAACCCTGCTCGGCACGGGCAGTGCCATGGGCAGAAGCAGATGCCCATCACTTAAGCCTCTGGAAACACGATGGCTCTTTAGAGATATCACATCACAGGACTACCACTCCCTTCCTGGAGTCCACATTGAGTGATGCTAATGTCTTCTGGTGACACATGCTGTTAAAAGTCTGTCCACATGGTCCCAAGCTGTGGTTTAGAGTTGGATGTGCCCACAGGAGATCCCTAAGGATCCCTCCTGGACAGCTGGCCCTCCCACTCCCATGCACATAGACAACAGGATTTTGGCAGTGATAGATATACTCGCCAGCTCCTGGGTGGAAGGCAGGCATTGGTATGACCTGGTGGCTATACTGGCTCAACCTCAGCCTTGCGGCTGAGCCTGCCTTGGCAATGAAGATCAGAGAAAAGGTTTGTTCAGCATAGTTTCCAGAGGCCATCCTGGATGTAGCTCCCAGCAAAATGCGATGCCAGGAAGAAGGACCTGAGGTGCCTCAGGCACCAGAATAGTCCATCTGGGGCAATGGGGATGCCCACTTGCATCCAGCCCTGTGCTGGTGAGGATACAGCTGCTGTTTCAGACACATCTGTATGGCCCTGTCTTGTGACCAATACCAAGTTGGTGAGGTCACCTGCTTGTTTTGGGTGCAAGAGATGAAAAAGAGTGCTTTCTGAAGCCAGAAGCTGTCTTCTACTGGGCTTTGAGGCAACACCATCATGGATCAGTGCTAGTGCTTAGCACCATGGTGGGTTCTCATTGGTCATGCACAGGACTGCAGCCATACAGACCTCTCCCTGCACCATCATAAAGCTCTGTGTTTGGAGATGTAGGGAGCTATTGTTTATTGCAGGAGCACAAGTTGCCAGGAGAGCACCTGACAGGGCTCAGAAAAAGCATCCTTTGGATGCATTTAACAGTTATGTGGTGGATTTTCATGGCTAATGAGAACAGGAGGGGGCTGAAATAACTTCTGGGCCTTTATCCATCTCCACAAAGGCTCACAAAATAAGGTTTGAACAACTCCTGAAATATAAGGGCTCATTTTTATAGGTTATTTCTAACATTCAGAATTTCATGGAAATAGCTGGCATCTCAGTATTTTCCTGTTCCTGTTTATGGGTTGTGGAAGCCAGTAAATATGGTTATGTATCAAATAGCTAAAAAGAGAAAATGATTTAAAAAGAAGCTAATAGGGAATCTCAAGTTTAGGAGTTTCCTACATAGTTTTTATTGATAGATCTAAAAAAAAAACCCCAACAAACCACCAAAAACCCCACCTCTTTCCTCTCCCCTGCTTGCTAACTGCTGACATGCATAGCAGACTATGTCAATACATCATGATTGTATCATCTAGGAGGCTCCTGACAGCCAAACTATCTCTATGTTTTGTTCAGTCTTAGCTTGTCAATGCAGTACAGGTACCCTAGACTCAGATTTTCAGGGAACTGCTTCATGGGGCCCTCCAGAGTCTCTGACATGCGCTAGAATATCAGACCATGGGACTTCCAACGTTCAGAACATACTGTCCTCAGTTACCCGACCACAGGAGGTTTAGACATTTATTTTCGCATCAGCTTGTTCAGCCTCCTTTCCTATAGGAGGCTGTGAAAATGCTTCAGCTTCTCAAATGTGGAACATCAGCCAGATGACACCCACTGACTTTGACGGGAGCTGGATGGTTAAATCGACCTAGCTGTGACATTTCAAACTGGGAACAGTCATTTCTCTTTAGAGAAAACAAGCACTTTGATAACCCATCCAGAGTAAATACCTTTCACCCTTGACTAACAGCATTTCTGCCTATCCCAGATGTTTCTTCCATACCTGTAGGTGCATCCCCTTTGAGCCAGGTACTCAGCATCACACCTGGGGAGGACCAGGCATGCGAAAGCAATATGTATTTTCTAAACTGCCTGATTCCCCACATTCTGTGTAAACTGCTTATAACTTGCTGAACAGCTTGATCTGGGCTGAAGTGTTTGAGTGTGGGCATCCAGTTCAAGAGGGATGTTTTTAAGAACAATTTCAACAAAACATGGATATTGTAAAAGACATGTAATGGTGACATTTTGCAAGCCTTTCAAAGTTATCAGCTGTCATATGCTCAGTGGAGACTTGAGTTCTGTGAAGCTTTGCTCTGCATTCACCATGGCCCCTGCACACTGACAGAAACAAAAGCCTAAAGAGGTTACACTGGCCAAGGTTACAAGCAATGAAAGCAAGGGTTTTATTAGGGAGCAAGAAGGAATACCATAACCAAATCATTCTATGACATATTATATATACCGATTATTATAACAACACCAAATTTCAGATTGGGAGGTGTAGAACTGATATTAGGGAAAAGGTTTTCACCTGTAGGATGGTGGTGCAGTTTCAGAATGGGTCAGCAAAGAAATCTCCATCCTTGGAGGGTTGCAAGGTTTAGCTAAATAAAGTCACAACTGATCCAGCATTGGGTGGGTCTTCTCAGGAGATGTCATGGGAGTGCATGCTTAAAATCTGCCAGAAATACTTTCTTTTGGTACGTTTTTAGAAGTGCAGAAGTTCCCACACTCCCTTGAGGTGGCTAAATAACCCTGTTGAGATGTTACCCAGAATGCAAACCCTGGACAAACTTCACTTGAGCTTTATTCCCCCTATTTGTCAGCCACATCTCACTTTTGTTCTTTAAACTTGAGGGCTGGAAACTGTACAACATAATCAGTGATCTTGAGCCTGTCATCGGCAAACAACGAGTCTGAAATCCTCAGGAAGTGTCTTTTGAAAGCCATGATTATGCACTGACCTCCACATTTACTGCATCTGCCCTAATTCATTGCAGTTTCTACAAGATTGTCAGGAAATCGATAATCATTTGCATTGAGAAACTCTTTCTCACAGCAAAAGTACACAGTGGGTGTTGCCTGAGCTGTATTTATGCCTGACTCTTAATTTATTTGTTGCGCAGATCTTACAATATTGCACCATTCTGGCGTGTTTAGTAGGCACTTTCATTGATGTGGCCATTTCTAGTGCGTGCTTTAGGGTCAAGTCAGCCTCTGTAAATAGCCATTTTTAGATGGCTTCATTTTACAGAGTACGTACCCGTAAAGTGCATCAACCCCACACCTCTAATTTCTCTTCAAGTTGGCAATGCTCCACTAATTCAACCACATATGGGGAAATAGTTTTTCCTTTTTATATTTTGTTGATTAACAGACTCTGCAGCTTCTTGGGCTTCAGGCATTGGTCATTCTGCAACATATTCAGTTTTCAAGCAAACATTTAGTCTTGTTGGTTTAATACTGCTGTTAAGTTACACAATTGGCTTTATGCTCTACTCTTCACTATAATAAAGAAAAATGCCCTATTTTTTCCCTGTCAAGTCCACCATTTGGACATGCTGTTCCAGTTTCTCTGTGCTAGTGGCCAGAATATTAGCATGTTATTAAACAGATCGTATTTATCCCAGGTTTACTCCATTTTCTAAAAGAAAAAAAAAACAAAAACAAATCAGATGCTACATGGAATTGTGCTATGTCTGCCTCTGCAGGGACCTTTGAACTCATTGGCTTTTTATCGCCTAATAGGAAAGAGGCTGAGTGTGGAGTGGGAGGAGGCAGCAGGTACAAATCTTAGTGATCCTTAGGGAAAACAGCCCATTTTCAAGGGCCTGTCTCCACATGGAAGCAAACCCAGACCCAGCAGCTTCCTCAGAAGTTTCTGCTTGTTTGGTCTCTGTTAGAAGAGGAATTATGACTTGCCAGGAAGGGTATTTTCTCTTCCCCATAGTCTGACAGCCATCACACACATCTGACTATATACAACCGGATAAAGCCTGCAGCTCTATAGCATTACTTTATCTGATGATCCTGTGAGTACTTCAAAAGTGCTCCTACACTACCTAAATGCTCCCATCCACGCTGCTCCTGCCTAGATCTCCATGTTAATCTTCTGTGAAAGATTTCATATACATGTCCAAGCAAAGCAGAAAATTCCTGTTATGACACCCTACTTGCAAAAAAGGCATGTTTTTCTGGGACTCTTCCATTGTTCCTGGAGAGCAAGGCAATGACAGCATATACAACTTGGATTAAAGTGATTATGTTTATGAAGTAAATTCTGAGCCTTTAAGTCAACTTATCAACACTGTCCTGCATGGTGCAGGTTCCACAGGTTGTCAGAGTGACACAGAGAATGTTTGGTGTTTTTCTGAAAGCAAATCATTCTTCATACTCTATTCTTTTACCTGCTTCCAGCTTTGTATTCCCTAGCCTTTTCTAGCCTATAGAGAGATTGCAAAGGTGTCCTTAGGGAGTTAAAGTTTGTGATCTCAGACCTACGGTTTGAAACTACCAGAGTACCATCTGCTCCTGACATCATTAATATTCTTCTCACCTAAATTTGTGATCGAGTTCATGAATTTGTTATCTCATATCTACTGGATTAGCAAAAGCTATAATCTCTTTTTGAATTCATCAATGCACTTCACTGTGCCTGCTGGATTAAAGAAATGGACAGCATTTTATCAAATGAATTATCAGATCTAACAATCTAGGAGGAAAGAAGGAATGAAAAATAAAAAGATTAGGCAGTGAGTGATATTGGGGAGGGCCAATATTGAACTGAGCAATTTTCTACTTATTACAGATATAGGGTAACAAGTTAATAAGAGAGAAAGCAGAATGTGGGTAATAGCCATCACACTGCTGAGATGAATTGTCTTATACACATTGCATGTATTTGTTAACATTATAACAACCTGGACTGGAAAACTCTGAAAAAATGTCTTGTGGAATTTAAATATTAGTAGCTAGTGGTACTTTTGTCTTGCCTCTATAGCTACCAGAACTAGTCTGTTCATTGACTTGCATAGTACTTGTTCCTTCCCTAAAGGGCAGGTTTGCACCTCCAAGGGTCATGAGCCCTGGTTTCTGGAAGACCTTACTGATTTCTTTGGGACAACTATCTGGTGCACAGCACCTGGGTATCCATCCTGCCATCTGGGGCCAGAATCTGAGGTTCCGTCCCCAGCTGTGAAACAGGTATGAGGATGTCTGCAAAAGACATTTGGTCTTTTGCAGGGAGCAGGGTAAAAAGGCACTATTTTACTGCACAGTACTAGAGAATACAGGTTGATGCATTTTCATTACAATTCTTTCTCTGAATTTAAAGCAGTGAGGAATACAGATTTGGTAGCGTTTGAACTCTTCGCTGTCTCTAAGTACTCCAGGCACCGATGGGACTTACTTATCCTCTACACAATTTTAGTCAAAAAATTAAAACAAGTAAAAACTAATAAAAATATTAATAACAGGGTTTTACTTAGAGGCTGGAACTGACTTTTTTGTTGATACCAGTTAATGTAACAGGTAAGTCTTATCCCTTTGAAGTAAAGTGTTGATAGAGCTGCCTTGTGGGCGTGATGTCAGCCAGAGAAGAACAGTGAGCAGAGACACTTGCTAACCCTTAATTACAAGATCTGTCATTGACACAAGGCTGTCTGAAACGTTCCTGACACATTATGAAACACATTCTGGTTTCATGAGACATACTGAAACTTCGATCTATTTGCAGGTGGTCATTTACATCAGAAATGTCCGGGATGAATTTTGCTCTTTCTCATCTCTTCTCTTGCAGGCACCATCCCTTGCCTGGCTAATAGCAGTACTGACAACTCCAAGCACTTGAAAATCATGGCTCAGGTCTAAAAAGCATGAGGAGAGTGGTCTGAAAATCATGGTACTTCTAAAAATAGGACAAATGGGGAGTTGTTGGATTTGTTGTCTGAGGCCCAGCAGGATCAAGGTGACTAATGTTCACTCCTTTGCATTAAGAGGCACAGACCTCTTTCTTTAATCACTATTACCTTGTTGGATAGCAGTTTGCTTTCCTGAGAAATTCACGTATTCTAACAAGGGACGTGCTGTACCATGAAAATTCTGATCACAGAATTAGCACTTGTGTAAGACATGGCTCAGCTTCTCATTTGTGTATGGCTCCTGAGCAACATGGGTTCTACTTCTGTATTATTGCCTGACCATCAACAGGTCTGCACCAGTGCTACAGCTCTGTTTTTTGCTAGAAAAAACAGAGTTATGTAGCAGAGGTGACTTATATGGCCAAAAGGAGTTTCCAGATAAATCCCTTCTGCTCCCTGCTCAATATCTGGTCAATTCTGCTCCGCTGTGGGGCACCAAGGTCCTTATGAGATTGTGTCACCTGTAAGTGTGAACCAGTCACAGACGTCCCCTTCCTTTTGGCCTGCTGACAAATGTGACATGCATCTCACGGTTCTCACCCATATAAAGCTCTTGGTATGCAGCTCATAGCGCCAGGAAGATGGTTGGTCTCATAGGACTGTTGCTTCTAGCAACCTGCATACAGGTCCAAGCCACAGGAAGCTGTGAGGGACACTTGACGTTCAGAAGAATGAGAACATAGACACTTAGCACTTACCACCTGATTCCTTGCTTCCTGGTGGATTCAGCAGTTCTGATAAGCATTTAGTTGCCCTCAACAGTGCCTTGGGAACATACACCAGAGTCCTGAGTCACTTCAACTTACTTTGTGTAAGGCACAGAAGAGCTCGAGGTAATGTTCTTGGTCACTACTAAGCCAGGTCAGATATCAATGGTAGGTATGATCAATTTGTATGTTGATCTTGGATTTCTACTTTCTAAATATGTTTTGCTGGACCTCATAAGAAGGTTCAGTCTGTGTCACAGTGTCAGCGTTTATTTAAATGCTCTTGCCAGGCTATCCAAAATCAACACAGGATACCAGATTTTGTGCAGCTGGTGATTCCTGTGTCTCTCCAGAAAGGCAGCAGGTCACAGGAATAGTCCCTTCACTCTTTCTAGTCTGACTGAATGGTAGAAGACCTGCTCTCACATCCTTGATTTCCACACTTCCAGGGCAATACAGTACAGGAGACAGGCATCAAGGTACCAAATGGTCTATCTAGCCTGTGTTTCAAACCCACGTCTACCTAAATGTAAGCCCACTATGTGAGTGGGAAATCCCATGGCTCCAGTGACAGTCTTCCAAACAGAGCAATGCTGTACCAGCAGCTTGAACCTGCAGAAAACCTGACAACTCAGAAGAGAACTGCTTCCTCTCCTTCATCTAAGGCACCACCTCCAATATCAGCAACATTAACTGTTCACTTGTTGATCATGTCAGCCATGCAAAATGGGGGAAGGACTGTAGTGAAGCTCTTGGAAAGGGCACAAGTCACACATTGCTTTGGGATAGGATGTTAGTTGGCAAAGAGAAAGGAAAACAACAGAAAAGCAACACAGCAAAAGTGGAAAAGCAGCAAGGACAGAAAAAATAATGGCATGCAGTGTTCTATCTGAGCAGAGTGGATCAGAGAGGATTTTATTTTTACTCCTTGCACAAAATTTTGACTTTCCACTGAAAAGAGAAAAATCTTTAAAAGGGAACTTTGTTTTCAACAAGTGGAAACAGAAATCACTTGAAAAAAATAGTCTGGGAGAGGAAGAAAATAGTTGAGGAATGGTCATTTCTATACGAAAGAAAAAGACCACTACTAAGGAGAACATGTTTCTTAAAAACTAGGGGAGGGATCTTCTGGGGCCTGTCTTCTCCTGGTGGTCAGGAGAAAAAGAGAGAGGCTCTTCCACGCCCCATGCTGAGCAGCTTCCAAGCATCAGCTTATCATGCAGTTCACTGCTGGCTACCCAAGACCCAGCCAGTATCCATGCATAGAGGCACCATGGAACACGGCCAAGGCTTTATGGGGGATTGTATGAATGGAGTCATTAACCTTCAACAAAGCTTTAGGCAGGAGAAAAGAGAAGAGCAATTTCAGAGCATGGATAATGTTCCAGCCATGGGACCACCTCAGGATGGAAAAGGAGAGCTGAGCCAAGAGGACACTGGGTTCAGCACACAAACTGTGAGGGGCAGAAGTACATCCTGAGCTGCCATAAAGAATATGGTGTCAGCACAAGAAACACTCCATAGAACTCAAAAAATATATAAAAATAATCAAACCAAAGCAAACAAGCTACACTTATTGTATCACACAAGCCAGGTGCCTCATAAGCTGCTAACCATCTCTATTGTTATGTGCTGCCTGTGTTTGCTGGCAGGCATCCCAGGACAACTGGGCAGTAGGTAAGTAGCTGATGGGTTAAGAAAGGGTAAATGTTGACTAGATGAACACATTGCTGCCAGAAAAATGCAAATCCCACATCCCAGCAGGGAGGCATTTAAAAAAAGTTGGACCTGACAGTGCAGAAGACCCAGGGCTGGGCAGTGCCAGGCTCCGTCTGGATCTCAGGGGCTGGAAGCACTGTGGTTCAGGAGCCAAATTCATGACAGTGGTAGGAGAAATGCCATCAGTAATTCTTGCCATGGCAGTGGATACAGTTTACCAAGTTCACAGAGCTATAGCACAGAAAAATAATATTGTACAAGTTGTCCACAAATATCCTCTGTGCTGCAAAATCTGAAGTAGTGGCTGAAAACAAACCTTTGATGCACTCAGGGGCAAGATGTTAAATACAGAGGTCACACATGAGTGTCAGCAGTGCTACCGTGACTTTTCTATCATCTGTAAGTGCACTGAGGCCAATAGAGACACAAGCAAGTTGTCTAAAAGATCTTAAATAGCTGTCAGAGATGAAGGAACACAGCAGACGGACAGGCTTGCTACAATAATTTTGCAAGCTCAATCAACTTTTGGCAGAACAAAAACACCTGGAAAACTATTTTTTAAGGTTTTTCCAGGACAAGTAGAAAAGCATGAAAGACAGTGCTAGTACAACCTCAGATTTTGCAGTTCCCAAGCAGATCAGGTATAGCTTCTTGCTTCCTATGGCTGTTCTACATGCCTAGTAGCCAGGCTGAGCCCATTAAGGTTTTCTTCAGTAACTTCAATGCCTACTACAGTAAAAGTCGTTGAGGTAATGCTTTTGGGGTGCCCTGAAGCCTAGCTGTGCACCCATCCCATCTGATAGAAGAACAGCTGTACTTCTGGTCCCTCTACCTGTGACCATTCCCAGATCATCTCCTGCACCTCTTTGGAAGGTGAGATGGATCCTCTGTCAAGCCAAAGACTTAATTATGTCACTGTCAGAAACTTGGAGATAGGTCAGCACTAATCTAAATAGTGTGTAGGTAATAAGACCTGAAATAACAAACAAGAAAATCAAACAGAAACAAGTGAATGAAAACAAACATTGGCTGTGCTGCTTCAAAGGAGCACTCTCTGGGGGAAGCTATGCAATGCTATAATTAGATTTTATCATAATGCGTCTAAAGAAGGAAGATGAAATATGGTCACAAAGAAGCATTTAAGTCTGGCACAAAACCTCACCTTTGAGTTCTGTCTTCAGTAAAATCGGCCTCATATAGGTTCCCTGTATGTGTTTTCATTTTTCTGAACCTTTTAAGAACAGTAAAACAGGTACTTTGTCTAGTGCCATCGTCTTTGATCTTCCTAGGGTTCATTAATGGAGCAGGGCTGGTTGGATTCCTTACTTGGATGTCTGCCATGGGAGCTCTGAAGACAATAACCAATAGAAATACCATATTTTTAAGCCTTCTCTGTGGGGGAAGCTCTGGAGATGAACATGGGGTGCAGACATCTGATTCATTCTCTCTGATCCAGTCTGCCTCTCTGCAATGCTGTGGATCTAGCTCTTGGAGCTTACAGAAAAACTTAGGGTAAAAAGAACATTTGGAGATCTCTGGCCCAAAACTGAGCTGAAAGGGGATCAGATAGATCAGGATTTTGAAGGTCTTATCTTTAAGTCTCTCCAAGAATATACAGATATTCAGTATTGAGCCCCTGGTCTAATATTTGATTAATTTCACAGGAAAATACTTCTGGTGTTTAAACACTTGTGCCTGTGGTTTGGATGCTGCTGAAGAGTAACAATTTATAACTGATGCATGGAATCAGATACAGATTCTGCCTGGTGTGTTGCACTGGTATATAGGAGGGTCTGGTACAGCTTTAATAGTCATTATTACTCTCCCATCCTGCCCACTACAATCACAGAATAGGTGTGCAGAAAGTCACTAGCAGCAGCAGGAAGGCAGATTCCTCCTGCCTGATAAACCAATAGCCACCAGGAGACCAGCTCCTCAAAGCTAGATTTGGAGGTACTCCCACCACCAGAAGACACCAGATAGTTGCTTAGCAGTTTTACAACAATAGCTGCACCGCATTAATCCTTTGCAAGCACAGAGAGGGGAAACCCTCACACTAACCTAAATCATCTGTTCATTCCTTTTTACCTTTCATTGCCCTTGAGCTCCTCCTGCCCCTCTGCTATGTGGTCAGGCATCTGCCCTAGCCTGGTGCTGGCAGGGAGAACCTGAGAGATGGGTTGGAGAGGCTGTGGGGTAGATCCCGGGTGGTGGGTTGAGGGGTACATCCACCCCTGCTCACTCTGCTTGGAGGAGCCTAAAAGGCTGCCATCTTGGCAATGCCACCGCACTTGCAATCACAGCTTGTCCTCTCCATCCTTCCCCCACCAGCAAACAAATGTGAGTCAAGTACTTATTCCCTGTATATTTTGCAGAGTGTTTGCTGCAGCCAGCTAGCAACCTTTTTTGAGTCAGTCTAGTGGAATAACAAAGCACGGTAACAATTCCTGGGCTGATTGGCTCCCCATAGGGCTGCAGGGTGAGATTGCTAACTGCCTGGTGAGAGGGCTGCGAGCTCACCTAAGTGCTGTTTATACAATGGAGCAGAGGGACCAAACACTCTGTGCTGGGTGAGAAGTTTCCCTCTGTCTTATCCCGACCTGATCTGCAACTGCAGATCTTAAAGAAGTATGAGATACTGCTAAATGTCTCATCTAATAAACCATCTGCCATGTACCTTCCTACAACTTTCACTTAAACTTATCTGTAACACAAGGTTATGTTCGCTGAGATCCTGGGAGCAGAACAGCCATCCTTCATCATTACTCTGCACAGATTGTCTTGATGGTTTGGTAAGTGAATTATGTAGGAGATATTACACTGTGAAGAGCTGACCTTGTCCTTAACCTCAGCACATTCTTCAATTAATGCCCCGCAAGATAAATTAATTCTATTAATCCATAGAGGCCTCTAAGCAGTTGAGCTGGGATTTCTGCATTTCTTACTAAACGCATTTTTCCTCCCCCTTCCTAATGAACCTTTGCCTATAATCAATAGCTAAAGGTTTGGTGCTCTTTGAAAGGAAAAATAAGCAGACTTGTACTTACAGCCTGGATGCCACCTGAAACACTGCTGTGAAGGAGCAAGGATTCTGAGAAGCTGCCAATGCAGCAGACCCTTCAAGCACACCTGTGTCTGTGTGGCTTCTCAGGAGCACATGGAGACAGTAACATGCCTGGGATCTTGTCCAAAAGATCTAGCATTGGGATAAAGGGGTGTCCTGGAGAGTCTGAAGAGGCCAAGCTGGAAATGGAAAAGTTTCCATTTCAGTGCACAAGGGAAAGACCTTAGACAGCAGGAAAGGGGCTATGTAACTTTTTTACTATGACAACAACAAGCAATGTCATAAATGCCGCCCTACACCTGCCGCTTCCTGAGTCTCAAATGCTTCTGAAAACCATCCTGGTGTCTTGATAGACCATGCCTGCAGGCACAAGCAGTTCTGGGAGTGCTGATTCACTCTGGCTTGCTGCTGGCATGTGAACATAGACAGTCAGCTAAGAAATGAACAGCTTTGGGAGCTTGGTTAGACTGAGTCTGACTCTTGCAAAACACCAGAGGGAACCTAAACTTCAACTGGGGCCCTTTGCCCACTGGTTGGTATGGCAAGCAAGTCCCTATACTGTGTTTTGGCCCCTGAATCACCCTTTGGACAGGCAGCCCTCTCCGCTGGCAGGATACAGACCTTGGAGAAGGTGGGGCTGACTGAATGCAGGGCAGACATCGAGGTGAGATCTCCTGGGCTGCACTTGCCAAGCACAGATGAAGTGTTCAGGGTACTGGCTTCAGCATGAGGACCTTGCAAAGACTTTAACATTGCTTGATGTCCTGGTTTGAAGGACAGGTGTCCCCCAGGGAAGGCAGGAACCTCCCTTGGAATGGGAAATGTAAACCCCTTCCCTCCAAATTATTGAAATTTTGAAATCAAGGGGCTCTCAGGCAAGGATATGGGAGTAGGAATAACAGTTCTTTACTAGTATATGTATACATATATATTAAAGCAAGTGAACAATAACTAAATATAAACACTAACAGCAAAGCAGAGTCAGAAAGAACCCGGTCCCAACCCTCTGTCCTGAGGGCCCTTTCCCTTCGGTGCAGTGATGGTCACGGTCGGCGGGAGGAGGGGATGAAGCGGCTGGTGGTTCCCGGCGGGCAGGGCAGGCGCGGTGATGCCCCCGCGGCTGCAGGAGACGCTGTGGCCGCGAGCTCCGGCAGACACGTGGCAATGGCGGCGAGACGGGCACAAAGCGAGGCTCGGCTTCACCGGTTCCCCGGGGCGGNGAGGTCCCAGTCAATAGCTCACCTCGCGGCAGGAGAGGACAGCTCTGGGCGAGGGGGGGGAAGAAGGCTGGCGACAGCAGCGAAAGTAGCGACTGCCCTCCTGCGAAGCCCAGAGCAAGAGAGCCAGCACCTGCTTCTGCCCCCCCTTTTATCAGCCCAAATCTCACGATATCTCTGTCCCTCCGCGAGAAACTCCCAGACACTTTCTTCCCCAGGCCTTTGTTCTTTCTTAGGTATCCAGTCATTAGTATCCTAGTAACTTACGGGGAAAAATTCTATAGGTAAAAAGGAACAAAAAGAAAGAAAACCTAACCCCCGACACTTGACTATCACTACCAGTGATACAACGAGCCCTTGTCCATCAAGTAACCTCAGTGTTTTCTGTTTATTTTATTCTATTTTATGGGTTGGACATGGCATCTGTGAGTACTGGCAGTATCTAAGATGTGTCAGTGATAATGAGGGGGACCATTTCTTACTGCATAATAACGATGATTAAGGATGGGATTTTTCAAAAGCAACCAGGGAAGTCAACGAGAGTCAATAAGAAGCAGGCGCCTCATTTCCTTAAGGTGCTTTTGAAAATCCTAGCCTAAAACATTGATATTTCATATGAACACATTTAAGTCTGTGTGGGAGAAGTCTCAAATCCTTCGGAAAAGTGATACACATATTGTAATTGGAACAGATTAAATAAGAATACCTACAGCAGCTTAACCTTTTATTCTCCTTATTTAAAAAAACCACTAGGGTATTTTAGTCACAAGCAACGGTATCTTGCAGTTAATAATGGGCCATATCCAGACATGTCAGCTGGCACAGCTGCCCTGATTTGAGCAGAATAATTCTGATCTACCCCAGCCAGGGATCAGAAGCTAAGTATGAGAAGTAACCAGAGCAATATTATCAAGTTGCAAATATATTCAGAGAAGTGTGTGTTATCCAGTGCTCAGCATACATAATGTCTCTGTAGGCAACCAACATCCGGACTAGAAATAGGGCACACATTTCTAACAGCGTGGGTAATTAACTCTTGGAGCAACTTAACCTGGGAAGGCAAGAGATTCTCCACCATATGGAATTCATAGCAGGGATGGAAAAGCATTGAAAAGAGATGCTCTAGGGTGAACAAACAGGGTGCTAAGCATAGTAATCATCATGGGAAACCCAGTCCTGAGTAAAAGAAGAGTTTAGACTTGATTACCATAGTGTGCTGGATGGACACATTATTGAGCAGGTAACTCAGCAGCCCAGCTTCTCAGATTGCAAGTGAATTTTTCCTTTCCTCTGCAATCACTTGTGCTCACTGATCACATGTATATCAATTTCATTTCATGTCTGATGAAACTCAAAAGTCTCAACAGGAAGCCTCATGGAGAAAAGCTGCACTTCACCTGGTGTCACACCAGATCTGTTACAACCAGCCAGTTTCATCTGCTTTCTGTTTAAGCTCATCAAGTGGCTTGGGAGTGTTCACAACCAATTCTCTGCATCCACTTCATTAGAGTTCCCAGCCTGCAACAAAACCTTAGCCCAAATGACTTTCCTCTAAATGTATGTGTGGTTTTTGACTCCTTTACACCACTCTGACAGCAAAGACTTGTAACAAGCAACTTGCTGCATGATACACCGGTAATGAAGAGGAGGGAAAAGATGAAGAAGGAGGAGATATTTGAGCTGACTAATGAATGCTGGGTGAAAATGAATTTACATTTGAATGCTGACAGGCTTACAGCCGCTGACAGCTATAACCTATGCATTTCAGAGGGCAGCGTTTCATCAAACATGCTTCAGGTACTCTGGAGTGGATTTATGCAGCCAGCAGTAATACAACACAAAATGTAAAGTAAACATGGTGGGAAGTAAATCATGTATTTCCCTGAGTAAATAGAAACTCTTCCTGTTATGGCTGGCACATGCAAATGCATGGTGGTGGCTCAGCCCTGGAGCTGAAGGGCTGTGTCTGGAGCAGAGCTGGGGGTACCTGTAGAGCGGGAGGGAGGGGTGGCATCAGGAGTCCCTGCAGAGACCTCTGACTTTGCTTCACATCCCAAAGCACTGCTCCCTGAGGATGGTAGGAGAGTGGCCAAGGGTGTAAGGTGCTGTCCTCTATGGGAGTGGCTGGGCTGGGTCACACTGGAGGTGCATTTATTGTCTTGTCCTTGCTGGTGGCCCTGCTCAGGGAAGCCTTCCAGAACAGGGAAAGCATATAGTGATGCTATGCCAAAACACATGGCAATGCTGCAGCTCACCCTGCAGCAGATTGAAGTCCTCCTGGGGTGTTATTCATTCATGTAATTCAGGAAAAGCAAACTGCTCCCATCACCTTTGTGTTCAGCTGAGCACCTCCCGAGGCACTGAAAAACTGCACCACCGTGGAGCTGAACCCACTGATGATCCTGGTTTGCATCAGCTTTCCCCCTCTCTGCTGTGTTGGCCTGGGCTGCCCTGCACAGTTGAGCTCCCTGAAAACCTACTATGTCCAAAGAACCACTGGATCAAACCTGCCTACTGCAGCTCCCCTCCCATGCCAAACCTTCCTCCTTCCCGTGTACCACCAAATTCCCCACACCTCCTCTGAACCAACTCCCTGGCCCTGGATCCCTTACAAGGTCCCATCTATCTACTCTCCCAGGTGTGGTCTTTCAGACACCCCACACACTGTAAGTTGGGCTACAGCCTCTTGACCAGGCTCCCGCTGTCATCAGCCCCAGGTTAAAGCCACCAGGACTCTGGGGACAGGTCTGTGGTGACTCCCATGGGACACCACCCATGCATTCCCCCTGCTTTGCCTTTCATCTGCAGGACAGCAGAGATAGCATCTACTCAGAGGGTGCAGCTGCAGGAGAAAATGCCTTAACAGCAAGTACTGAGAAAAAACTGGTTAAAAAGCTGGACACACCAAAGACTGAATCTATTGATGACCCCACACCATGCAAGCACCATGAACGGCAGCAAACAACCAAGTATGACCTGATTTAAGTAGCAATGATCTTACAGGAAAACCGAGACAGATCCTTCCTCTGCTTTTACATCAGGCTGAGCTCTGGGACTGGGTTGTAATTTACTCCAGTGTGAGGAAGAACAGAACCGTGCCAAGAGCTTCATTTCTGCCTCCCTGTCTGTTTCTGATTTTGTCATTATATGAAATATTTTGGGGGCTGTGAGAACATTTCCCATTATGTGTGTATCACTAGCTTTTTCTCTTTGTATTTATGATTTAATAATTTCTGAATCTGTCACAATCAGTGTTGAAAGGAGCGTAGCTGGGTATAATGGAATAATTTGAAGAGAAATGTTAAAGCCCAGGAACAGCCTGCGTTCTTTTCAGCAGATGCAAAGTGAATAATATTTAGGGATGTGTTTATAAATCAGTACACCCTTTAATTAAGCAAAACATTTTGCTAAGAAAGAATTAATTAGCAATTCATGGCACAAGGCCTGGCCTATTATCAAAGAGCTTGTACCCGATAAAGCACAATTGCTTGTGTGTCTTTAGAGCTAATTATCAGTAACTTGTTTTATTTTTATTTCAAAGCTCCTTGTGAAGAGACAAGATAAAAATCCACATGAAGAGTGGTGGGCTGGGGCTTTGCCTTTCCCTCAACTCTCCTTCAAGTTTTTACTAGTTGCCATGAGCAGAAAGGAGCTCGTGGCTGGTGCACAGTCCTGGGTCTGAGTGAGGGGTAAGGGATGGAAGGTCATTCTAGTCCAACAAGGGGCAAAGCTGGGATCAGCTTTTTGCTGATACAGGCTCATCTTCTAACTTCACAGAAGTAATTTTAATGTCTCACTTTCTCATCTGTAAAGTGAGGACACAACACTACTGGCCTGGTAGAGGCTTGCTGAAGATTGAACATGTGAGGCGGTGAGATATGTGATACTGGGGATCAGGCAGAGAAAGACTATGAGTAGATGGGAGAGAATGAGCAGTGATGGAGACTCAGAGGGTTTCCAGTATGGCTCTCCTGTAGCCAGAGCCCAAGGGCTCACTCTGGGCTGCAAGAGAGAGGAAAACTACCTGCTCCATGAGAAATCCAAGAGAAATGGCAAAAGGAGCCTCCTTTTGAGAAGGGATCCTATGACTGGGAGGGGGAGACATTGCTGTAAAAGCTACAAATTTTTGTGTCTTTTGGGCATGTGCCAACACAAGAGCTTAAACATGCCATACTGGCACAAGTGACAGGATTATGAGCACTTTCAATCTGATGCAGATGGTCTTCCCATTTGCTTCCTTGTTTAAACAGCAATTTGGCAAGTTTGTCATTCATAAAGCTTTTATAGTGCTCCATACGCTTCTCCCCTGTGGCCCACTAGGAGCTGCCTGGATGTTTGTCGATGCCTGGAAACACGCATTAGTCTTTAATGAGGTTGTATTCATATTGTTTCCTTTGGTCAGAGGAGCCTTGGGATTTCCACACTATAGAACATATTTCCATTTAAAAACCGCAACTACTCACCAAAGTATCGCTCTGATGCTCAACTAACAGCATTGCCAACCTAGGTATCACAACCAGCGTACAACAGTTACAGGGAAGAAGGAAATGCTTTGAGACCTACCATGTGCTGAGAAAACGCCACACAGAGCTGCAGATATCCTCAAAGCAGAGGAGCTGGAGATGGGCAGAAGCCAGGGCCAGGAGGCTGCTTTGCAATGGATGACTCAGCCTGCAGGGGTAGGTAGGGAGGAGGTAGAAGGTGTTACCCTTCATGATCTGGGGAGAGATCGAGAAAGCAGATCAGGGAATGACATGCTCCAGCTTCACATACCTTAAATAAGCTGTCCTTTAATCAATTAGGCAGATGAACTGTAGGAGTACTAAAGGGCTTTGCCCACAATGAGTATCTAAGCAAAACACAGTGGAAGTCTAATCAATTAATAGCTTTCATGTGGTTTTTCTGAGCATAAAATAACAAGGCATCATGGCTTGCATTGGCACAAGCTGCTTAGATCTTAAGACATGTAAATATTTAGCCAATAAGTCTATTTTTTTTAGCAACAAAATGCATCTTTGTTCTTTATCTGCTTGTTTGTGTTTTTAATTGCAGGGATAAGAAACTAGGAATCAGACTTTAACTCAATCTCTTCTGCAGTAGGACACCTAGTGTCTTTGCAAGAACTCAAAAGAAAGCCTTTGGCATCAAGAATTCTGTGCGGTAGATTAATTAGTCTGTAGCTATCACCTCTAGAGCTGCCTGTCCTCATATTTATCAGTAGTTCTTATTAGCTGTAAGTAGGACCTACTGTCACAAGTTTATGGAAAGCACTCATCATTTATTTTTCAGTCCCCTCGAATGAACCCCACCCTGTTCCGCTATAGATCAGTGTTATCTATATGCTTCTCTATGATAAACATGGTAAATTTTAACCCTTTTCTTGTCTGGAGGCAATTACTTGAAAAGAGTGTTTAATGGTACATGCAAGACAGATGTGAAAACAAAGAAGTAGGGAGGCAAGGCAGCTGGAGATCAGACTAATGGAGACAGATTCCCATAGACTAAACCTGCTGTGGGACCAGACAATTCATTTAACTCTTCTGATTCTGTTTCTTCAGCATGTTGTGAGAAGATAGGAGTCTTCTCACCCTACCCTAGGAGTAGGGTAGGAGTCCTAGCTAGCAATCATCTAACGAGCTTAGCATGACAGCCAGATGAGGGAGCACTGAGTTTCGCTGGGTGACATTGTGTTTGGCAGTTAATCCAGGTTCATGGCAGGGTGAGTCGGAGTGGTGCTTTGCCTCTGGAATACAAACCAGAGCATTTTGGAAGGTTGCAACAGCCAAGAACTAGATAGGTGTTGCAAGGAGATCACAACAGTTGTACAGGTAAGAGTGGTCAAAGCTTCATCTGGTATCCTGCCTCCAACCATGGCCATGCCCAGAGGAAGGACATGAGAACAAGGGTGGTGTGTATTGTACTTCCAACCAGCTTCATTTCAGGGTCTGCCTCAGCTGGAGCTGAGGAAACTCCTTGGTCAGTTTTGCACAAGGGAGAGATAATCCACTTTCAAGTAACCTGAGAGCTGGGACAAGATGCTTGTGTCCTGTTTTAGAGGATAGATGCCCAAGGCACTGGATTGTGGTTCTGTGGTATAGCCCCAAGGGATGGGGACAGTTTGGCATGATTACTGATCATAACTCAAGGGTGGTAGTTCTGCTGTGGGTAGTTTCTACTACCAGGCTCAGGCCCCTGTTCTGTGCACTGAGAGAAGGGCTGGGAGGGTAAAAAGAACTGGGGAAAGCAACTTTTTCACATTGATGTACTTAGCTATTTGCAAATTCATGTCATGGCTCTGGGGTGTCTGCTGCCATACAAAGGCCTCCCTTTCTCAGCTCTGTCTTTGTATAGCTCACAGGGAATGTATTATCAGGAGGATGTATTGTGACATTTTTGCAATACTCTCCTCTGTAGCATATTCCAGACCATCTTCCTGACAATGGATTTCCTCCATGTGCAGCTCCTGTTATTAGTTCTGTGTGTCCTTCCCAGAGAGACATTCTTAGGAGTGATGGGTTTGAAAAGCAGTGAAAACATGCAAGTTATAAAGGGGGACAAGAGGTTATGTGGTAGTCTTAGTGGATTTCAGTGAGGACAGCATTGAAAGCACCACAAGTCTCCATCACTAGAAAAACACAGCCCTAGAATTCAGACTTAGTCTGTGCACTTTCTTTTTTCACATGCTATTTCTTTACATTGCTGTTATTTACTCTGAAAGCAAATTATGTTACAAGGTAGAATCAGAAGGATCTTTCTGTTTGTCTGTATTTCATGGTGTTTTTTCTTCCAAATAAGATGAAATAATACAGACATTAAATTTATTTTTTTTAAGGGTCATAGAAAAGTCATGGAGAAGCAAACTCTGAAAGGAGAGCTGGTACAAACTCCTTGATTGTATGCAGAAATATCAAGTTGATAGGGAAACTTAGGATGGAACATGCCTTCATTTTTGTGCATCTCTGGTCAATTCTCCCATAAGAACTTCTCTTGACTTGGGACATTGCCTTGTGTTTGTGAAAAAATGTTTGTGAACAAAAACACATCAGAATGTGTTTTTACAAGTGCTTTAAGGAACAAAGAAGAAAAAAATAATCTTAAACATCAGCGACAAATAGTGGATCAGCATAGCTGAGGACATGCAGTCCCCCTTGATTAGAGTTCATTGACAAGAAGACAGAAGGTGACTTGTTTCTTTCTTTTGGTCCCAGAATCTTGACCTCTGCTTTGAAGAGTTAAAGGATTGAATAGTGCACATATTTGGAGGCCGTCCACCTCTGCAAGGATGCTTATACATGCTGGGTTCAAGCTTTGCAAGTGATTGTCAATACCTGCAAAAGCATTAGAGCTTGGCAGTTGTAGACTTGCCAAAACCAAACACTGAAAAAACTAGCTCCACACTTTTAAGGGCTGCTGAAAAACCATGGCATTTATATTAATTGTAAAGTGTTTTTCCATTTGAATCTTTTTATTATGAATTTTAATATGCCACCTGCAAAGAGCATAGCCTGAAAACTGTTCACTAGCCTTCAAGGCAGCCAGACAAAGCATGTTGTTTGGGCACCAAGCAGTGCATGCTGCCTCCTGCCCAGCCTGCAGATAAACAAGGAGCCCAGTGGGAATTAGGTGATTCTGGAAAAGCAATTTTTATTAACTGGGGCGAGAGAAGAGGCATGAGAGTTCCTTGGGATAATGTAGAGGAAAGAAGGCACACATTGCTGAGTGGGAGCAGAGGGGGCAGAAGACAAGGGATGGACACTCTCTTTCAGCATATGTCCTTGCTGCATTTTGCCTACAATCACCACAGCCACAAGCACATCATTGCTAAATAAAATCTAAGCTATAAAGGGGGAAGAGAAAACAAAGGCAAAAGAAAGCAAGAGCTGAGGATTCTAAAAGTCATAAACTAAGAGAAAACAAAGCAAATTCATCATAGGATGTGGGAGGGGAATAATCTCCAGCACTCCAGGTAGCCTGACCTGCCCCATTCCAGGGCTGGACAATTAACAATTAACCTAATTGTTTTCAGTGTTGTATGTTTGTACATCAGTGATAATGACTGGGTAAAGAGATAAGGTATTTTGTCATATAGGAATTCAGATTCCTTTGCATTGCCATGGCAATGCAAGAAAAATTTTGATCACTAGCTGAGACGCTTCAGTATATATTAATACAGCTTTTGCCAAGGAGAGAGCGGAATGACAGCTGTGTTTGTAAGGCTGATTTGAACCTTCTGCTTTTTATGCTGTATCAAAAGCCATGCACCCAGAGAAAATTGAAGAGAAAAAAAAAATAGGTCTTACTTACAGCAACTTAAGATAAATGCCTGAAGTTGAGAGAATATGTTTAATTCTTACTAAATTGGCATCAACATCTTTAGCTGACTGCAAGGCAAGAAAGTCCAAACTCCCTTGAGGCAGCAAGTTCTAAAATAACCTTCTACTGCAGCACTTTGCTGTCAGAAGTTCTAACTTGTATTTCTACTCATCTGTCTCTCTAACGTCTTCTTGTTCAGTGGGGCAGGAACTGCTATTTTATCCCTATTTGTATAAGGTGTGACATAATAAGAACACTAGACCCATGTCTGCGACCCCTTAGGTCAAGAGAAGCACCAACAGCCTTAATTTGTACGTCTAATGGATTTAATTTTCTATATTCCTACTGTTTTATAATGACAAGAATGTTCATTATGTCCCTAATGAATGTTTTTGGTCTGAGCAGAGAATTCAGGTGCCCATGTCAGCAGCCAGTTGTGGAAGGCAGTGGAGGGTGGCAGGAAACCAGGTGAAGTGCGCTCTCTAAGCACCACACTCTCAAAACAAAGGGTCACAAATCTGCTCCCTGCATGTCCAAACTCAGACTACCTTTGCCTTCTTGTTACTAAGGGAAGAGGACATGCCAAGTGTAGTCTCCTATTCCCAGTTCCCACCCACTTCTTAGAAGCTGGCCAAGTCCAGGACTCTGTATATATGTCCATGTTGCCCAGGAGTCAGTGGGGATGAGAAGAGGCAGCATCTACTAGGGCTAACAAGCACCACAAGCAGCCAAGGAGCTCAAATGGTCTCAGCAAACTGAGCTTGAGCAGAACAGTGCCAAGGAGAGCTCCCACCACAACACAGAATTTCGCTGCCCCAGTTATTCTAGAATAATTGAGGCTGGCTTAACCACTGGAGGCAGAACTCCTCTAACAGTAAGATAATGGCTCTCCAAAGCTTAGGAAAGGTCCAGAGTATGGTAAGGCCAGCAATGCAGTTTGACAACAGTGTGGGATGCGATGTTCATACCCACAGAGCTTTCCCTTTGGTCATAAGAGTCAGGGCTAACATGGCAGCTGTGACAGAGCTTCTGCCAACAAAAGCATCTAAGTGTTTTGAATTGGAGCCATTTGAATAAGTGCCTACCATGAAGATGTGTTCCTTGTTCTCTGTCAGATTAAATAGCTCACCATCCCATTTCTTACTGACATCTTCAGGTTCTCCAGGCAGAGTCCCTAACGGTTAACATGCCAGGATCTGCAGTCCAGTCTATCCAGCCCATACCTTAGCAGCTGTGACAGTGCTTGAAAACCAGACTGACATCTCTCTAACTCAGATACACATTTATGTCAGCTCTTGTAAAGCTGGCCGCTGGGGATCTTTCTTTACGCAGATGATTCCTATGGGGGCATAGACTTTTGCCTGCAGACTCCTGCCAGGCCAGAAAACAAACAAACAAAAAGGTGCATTTTGTTCTCCAGATATTTCTTTCTTTCTCCCTATTTGGCACTTCATTGCAACAGGAAATGTTCCATAAGGCCAGCAACCTAATTAAAAATATAGCATCTAGATGTTGTTCTGAAATAAGCACATTTAGATTTAACTGTGCATGAAAAATAGGAATACATGCATATGCATGTCTACAACCATTTTCCTATTTTTGGCTGAGTGAGCATATTTTCTGGGATCAAGTTAGATTCTGATCTCTGATTAATTAGTGTGCAGGACTAATATCTTGTAAAGGAGTTTAGCTGTGAAAAGTATATGTTTACCTACATGTTCATTTTGCAAGTATACTCTCAGGCACTGATCAGGAGTTGTCTGAAAAGAAGTCTTTGCATTAGATTTTTTTTATTTACCAGCACAACCATTTATGCAAGCTAAACACACAGCTGAATTCAGATTTTGTATGTGCATGTGTATAACTAAGTCCCTAGAAAAATCTAGGTCAAACACTACAGAAAAAAATTTGGGCTGACTTTTGTATCCACACACTCTTTGCTTTGTGAGAAATGGATTCTAAGCACATTAGAGAAGGGAAGTGGCAAGAGGAAGTTCTGATCAAACAAAACGGATTTGAATCACCCAGTCTCCCCAAAATATAGCTGTTGAGACTTTCTTAAGAGAAGCACTTCCCGTTTTGTTCAGCTCTATTAAAATGGAATCAAGCAGTGCCACCACTGTAGCACAGTAACGCAGCCTTGCAATTTGACGTGCATCCTGCTGTTTCTCTTAGAGGTTCGAACTTGAGGTTGAGCCTGCTTCGTGATTGATCTAGTTTTCCAGCCTTGTTTTTCCAAAGTGCCTGGGTACTTACACCCTTAATTCTGACTTGCGCTTAGCCCTCATTCTCTAGAAAGTTGCTCTGATTTACTTTGTGGGAAAGCAAAAAGACACTGGCAGACAGTACCTGATGGCAGCTGAAGCCATTACCCAATGCTCAAGCATGAACTGAATCTTTATACCAAAGCTCAGCTTGAACAGGTTTGGTGGGAAAAAAATTATTTCTTTTTTCACACGCCCATTGAAGTCTGAAGTCTTTGATAAAATGACACCCCAAGCAATCTCATTTTGCTCAGCCCATCAAACATGTCAGCATCATCACAGCAATTTATAAAGCTAATTGACTGGTGAATATAAAGGACGGACTTGTTTGAAACATGCAGATGCTTCATAGATATCTTTGGCTTAGTCCAAGTTGGTAATGTCTAGAAGACAGATACTGTTTCGTAACCTTCATGTTTATTTGACAGTGATCGCTGCCAATCATAGTTAAAAAGATTTTAGCTTTTCCATGACAAGACCCTGCTTGTCACTGCATTTAACTCTGAATAATGTAAATAAAGTGGAGAGGCACAAACATAAAGACCAAGCCAACTAGCCATTAGAAACCAAGCCCATTAGAAAAATAACCTCATTTTCAACCACAGTTTCTGCAAAGAAACGATTCCCTACTTCACTGTAGATCTCTCTAGATAGCCAGACTAAAAACATATGATGCTTGGCTCAGGTTAAAGAGGTAAACAAGCTGGCATTGCATAAAAGTCCATTTCTCAGAAGCCTTACAAGACAATTCAGCCTCCTCTGAAGGGCAGCAGCAGTTATAAAGGCCAATAAGTGGAGACATCATCCAGTCCTGCCCTACTGGAGTGTGGATCCAAGTTTCTGTTAAAACAGAGCCAGGCCAAGCACTTAGGGTTGAAGGCAGAAGGATGCAGCACAGAGTACACACACACAAATGAGTGCAGTCACAGCCAGTGGGTTCTCAGCTCCAGGCTGCTCACTCTGCTCATAAAGTCCAGCCAGTCCCCCAGCCTTAAGATGACTTGCTGGAAGAGCTGCAGAAAGGCTTTATGACTGCATTTAGCATGTTACAATACCCCAACGTGGACACAGCTCCATTGATAAACCAATGCTAGACTCATGCTCTGTGGTAGCATGGATGCATCCTGCCTTGGGGTTGTACCAGCAAACAAACAGCACTCTGGAAGCAGATTTGCTGTCAGATTCATGGTTGAGCAGTGCCCACCCTCAATTCTCTTCAGTCACAGCATCTACAAGGGTGGCCCTCTTCTCAGTTCCGTGGGCCAAAACCAGACCTTGAGCTGTGTGATGCCCATTTGCAGAGAGGCTACAGCCTCCTGTCTGCCTCACAGCCACCCTGCCATAATCTAGTGTAGGTTAATAGGATGTCCATCTGGAGACATGCTGGCCCCGCTGAGTCCAGGATCCTTCCAGCATAACTATCCACCTCATCAGAACACTGCGGAGATAAAAGTAGGAGTAGGACCAAAAAATTCAGAGGCAAACCAGAACTTAGAGCATGAACTATCCAGAAAGTCATGCCAGGCACAGCCATTGTGGCTGACAGCCCCTTCAGCAAAATGCAATTTCTTCCCTTCCCTCCTAGCCTCTCTAACATGGCCTTGGAAAATGCTGCTTAACATTTTTCAAGCCTAGGACAAGGCAAAGAATCATTTGGTTGAAAAATGGCCTTTATGAGAACATGAAAGATTTTATGAAAAACTATTGGCTTTTTAGAAGTGTTTCCCCTTTTTTGTTTTTTTTGGTGACACCCTCTATCAGTCTTTTTTACTGCAGCTTGCAATGTAAACTAGACTTTGGTTTCTTTTATGAAATTATTCTTATGTTAAGATACTTTTTTCAATCAAAAAACTATCAAAATAGTTCATCTACAGAAAATCTGCTTTTGGAAAGCTGAAGTTTGCGTTTTCTGAAGACAGGCACATGGAGCACAGTCATTTAATTCTGCTTATTTCAGTATGCAACAGAGCTACGAGACAGACTGCTCCCCAGCCTGCCCCACCCAAGCTCTGCACAGTCCCACACCTACCTTATTTCCCTGCTACCAGGTGCCAAGTTACCCCCCTGCAAGCTGAGCCTCTCATTTCTCCACCCAAATTCCTTGTTCTTTCTCTGCTTCTGAATTTCTAATGCAGCCGATGCAGAAGCAGCAGCCTTCTCTCCTACAAGTTTCTAAGCCGTGTGCACTGCTCTCCAACTGCTCCCCCTGTCCCAAATCTTCCCAGAACTTTGGGCAAAGCAAAGTTCTGTGCAGAATCTGCAGCCAGCCTGGGGAGGTGAAAGGGGCCAGCTACTTATACCACAAAAAGCCTCTTTGTGCTTATTTTATCAAACACTGTGCAGCTGATATTCTAGGAGCAACATCTGAGAAGAGATTTGAAGAACTGCTTATGTGATGGTTTTGTTAACAGCAGTGAGAACATGCACAGGGAAGCTTATTGATTCCCTTTATTGGGCAAAATTCACTTCCCAGAATTCAGAGTTAGAGCCAGGCTGCGACTCCAATACCAAATTCCTGAGTGCCTTCATGGAGGAAGCACTCAGAGGGTATGGCTGACCTGAACAAGCTGCTTAAGCACACCAGGCTACGGCTCTGACCGACTCAAAGAGGAAAGGAGAGGAAAGAGGGAGGAAGAGAAACCCAAAGAAGAGCAATAGAAGATGGAAGGTTTGTGGAAGGTGTCTGTGAAATTCTCTGCATGGAGAAAGAACCACCCTGCCCACTGACCCTCAGAAAACTGCTGCCATTTGACATGTTTCACTGCGGAATCTGCAGTGGTTCATGGAGATGTAGGATAGCTAGAGTATGCAGAGTCATAGCAAGACATTTTCAGGAGGTGGGGAGTGTCATCAAACCAACATGCATCCCTTTCCCACTCTAAACACTCCTTATAAACGTAGATCAGATGGGAAATCCTCAAGGTCCAGCAGATATGAAATAGTGTCCGAGTTACACTGGTGCTCTGGTAGATGTGCATTGACCTTTGATGGAGCAAATTACCTTCTACAACACAATGGAGTAGCACTCAGCCTGCTCAGAGATCCCTGTGCCTGAATAGAAAGCATTGGCTTGTCTAATTACAGAGACAAGGAGTGAAATGGTGTGTGTGGAAGGAAAGGTAGAAGAACCAACAAGCCTTTTGGAGCAAGGCAGACAGCAAGTGCTGGAAGGAAAGGAGGAGGACAACCACAGTCAGCCCTCAGAGTTATTCACAGAAACCATGCATTTGTTTCATCCTCATACATTCATGGTTAAAAAACCCTCAAATTCTAGTGTTTTCTCATCCTGCAGACCAACTGCACACATCACTGACAGTATGCAGTTTAGGAGCGTCTTTTGTAGACCCTCTGTCCCACTCATACATGGTTACACCTCGTGGGTTCCATGGTGGCTGTCATCCTACAGGAAACAGCCAGGCAAAACTCATCTGCATACACATAGATGATCCCTTATGTTGTGTGCTTTAAGGCTGATTTTTGCCCTAGTCTCCAGCTTCTACTCTCGCACAGAAGAGGGCTGCAAGTGCCCCAATGTGCAGAAAGAGCAGGACAAGCCCGCAGGATCCCATTTTCTGCTGGCTCCAAGCCACTTCCGCACACTGTTCGGCCCCAGGCTATAGCACACTCTGCTCCATGCTGCATCTCAACAAATGTAGGTCACAACTTGTCTTCCCTTCCCAGCAGCTCATACCTGCTCCCACACCGCTCTCTCCCCTACATGTCTCTTGTTGAAGAGCTCATCAGCATAATGACCAAGGATAAGCTCATTTTGCAGAAAGGATAAGGATGTCCTCCACCAAGTTATCACTTGCCTCCTGGAGACACAGCTGCACTTTCTGGGAATTTCTAGGTCTATCTGTTAACTCCTTAACAAGCACCCTGAGCTAAGATGGTTGGGACCTGAAGGAACTTGGTAACAGCCTCTCAATGGTGATGACTCTTCAGCTGTCCTGCATGTGAAACCTCACCAGTACCCTGTAACTAATTCAGTTGGGGCTTTTCCTTTGTTTTTAGCATTAGTAATATTTTTCAGCATTACTCTTTATCCCTAGAATGGTCTGTGTTTGGCAAAAGCTGATGAATAATAAACCATATCTAGTATCAGGAGCTATCATGTTCATGGTGAACAGATGAGCTGGGGAGGTGGAACTGATCTTGTCAAGGTCTGACCCCAGCCCCTCTCAGCATCTGGAGAAGTAGAAACTGTTTTGAAAGAGGATATTTGATTGCCATATTTCCTCTGTAAAGATGACCATTCAGCACATTTCAGAAAACTACCCAGTGGACCAAAGCTTTTCAATAGGAAACACTCAATAGGGAAAAGTGTGTTTGTGTGTTTATGTACAACGGGTGGTTTGTTTGCTCCAGCTTCTCTCTGTTCCTCCACGGCTGAGTAAAACAGCTAGAGAATACTCTAGAAGCACCTTTTTTTTAAAAAAAAAGGTAAACCTAATAAAAAAGAAATTAAATTAAGAACATAACATATCTCATCGTATTACTGTAGGCACGCAGTGGCTTGACATTTCTTGAACAGTACTTATATTTTAATCCTTTCAAAGTTAGTTACAACTGTGTTAATTTTGAACTGAATCATTTTCAAAGTAAAAATTATGTCTGAGCTGTTGTAAGCATCCCCCAGGCTAGTAGTGGAAAGCCAAAAAACACAAGAACAGGAATGAAATCCAAACACGTGTGTTTTTTCTTCGTTGCATTCACAGTAGTCGTGTCTCTGTTCACCTACCACCTGAGAGTAAATTAGTAAACTGTGAAAACAGAAACATAACTAACGGTGGCTTCTTGAAAACTCTCCTAATTCAGTCTAGGAATAAACATCACCATGAATTAATCAAAATTGTGTGCCCCAATACAGGGAACTTATTAAGGACTGCAGTCCTTTAATAATCTGGATGTGACGTATTTTTGTATTCTTCTTACATTTAAACTTCACTCCTGAGTCTCTAATGCTTATTTGTGCAATACCTGCAGCACTCCATGATGTGCTTTAACTTTAGTTACAGCCACATGTTATCACCCTTAACTTCTCCACGGTGTTTATGCAGAAACAATCATTATTTTTGGCCCAGCACTGTCCTCAGTCTGCAAGGTCTGTTTCCACAGATGCTCTCCACTTCTGCTCTGCAGTCACTCTGCTACTTCATATGGTATGTGCACAGCAGTCATGGCCAAATGCTTTCCAGCTATGGGTAACATCTTTCAGGGAGATAATATCTTGGGGAAAAAGCCCAACTTACCACCTTTCCTGCTCCAACTGGGGTCTCATTGATTCTCTTCTGTGGTTTTGTGTTCTCATACTCAGGCCAGGAGTCCACCCTGCTCACCCCTTCTGATGCAGAGAAAATTCCAGCCTCAGTGTGTTAAAAACAATTTGTCATTAACCATTTCTGAGCTGTCACTATGATGTTGTCACCACAGAGGCCCAGCAGCTTAATGCTATCTCAGCTGGGATTGAATGTGACTTCAGCACACCTTCAGCAGCTTTGGCTTATTGTGTTGAACATCTGGATGAAGACATTTAAAGCACATATATGGTTGCCCCAAATACAGAGCTGCATCATCTTCATATCTAAAACATGCTGCTGTCACTATAGATGTCCCCTACTTCAGTCTGATTTTACAGGCTCCATTTGTGGATAAGCTGGAGTGTTCCCAGACCCATCTGCAACAGCAGTAAAAAGCATTTTTGATACTAATACTGTTTCATTATTATTCCTTAGAGACCTCATGCTCTCTTGTGTCTGGACCATGCCAGGCACTGAGCCACACTGGATGGTCATTTCTACTGTGCGATCAAACACTATGAAAGAAAAAAAAACCAGCAGCTACCAGGCAATGCAACATTAGATGTCACCAGAATTTTTCTGCTATGTTCCAAACCCAAATCTTTCCACCCGAAACCTCCAAAGCTTACAGTTCATCCTTCATGGTCACCCTCTGCCACCTACAACTGTAATGCAGCAATTACCATGGGAGATATGGGTATGAAATACATGCTTCTCTGGATAAAAGTACACCCAAAGCCCAATGAAGAAGGTTCAGGTCTGTAAAGGGAACAGTGCAGAGCTGACAGCTGACTGGTTAGATGTGAACTAAAAGAAGAAATGATCTCTAAGTTAGTTTTCCTCCAGATGTGCTCCTCAGGGTATTTGCATTTTTATGATTTTTAATTAATCAGTAACTGACAAGATTCCTCCAGTGAAACCAGACATAGACACCGTGATAATGTGATGTGGCCCCTAAAAATAATAGTGTCAGTGGAAAAGGGCAGAAGAGGCCGTATCTTTCTTGATCTGTCTATCCTTCCAGCCTGCTCGGCTCTGGCTGCCCCTCTGTCAGGCACACTGTACTCCATGAGCTGGATGAACCTGATTCCCAGGTGCTCACAGAACCACACAAACATTTAAAAGGTTTAGATTAGGGATACACAGAAGAAAACACCAAGTGACACATGCTCCTACGCAGACACCTTGCAGGAGCAGTTCAAAATAATTTGCTTCTTTCAAGCTTGAATCCTCAGCTCTTGGGTGTTTGCCTTTGTCAAGCAGTGTCAGCAAAAGCCTGCTGAGCATTTAAATACTCTTCAAGAAATAAAAACAGGTAAATAATAGCTGCCTTTGCATGTTCATCATCCTCTCTCATGCTCCCTTCACTTGGAGGCAATTCTGTCAGTTCCCAGGCAGATGTTGATTAGAGCAGCGTTTAACCTTCAATATCTGCATTTAACCATTCCTCTTGCTCTGCGTGAGGTGACACGCAGCTTCCCGAATGACACTTGGCTCTCTACTCTCCGTACACCTGCACCAGACCTATTTTGGGCTGCAAAGATGGGGCACACCATGCTGTGCATTGGACAGGGCCAGGTGGAGAGCTCAGCCATTGCAAGAGCAAGGCTTGGAGGGGAGCTCAGCAGAGAAGAGCACCACAGCCAAAAAAACAGCCAGGAGCACCAGTGGGGGATAGGTACAAAACCACAGGTGCCAACATCTGGGGCACAACTGCCTGGGAAGCATCAGGACAGGCAGAAGCTGGAAGAGCATTTACCAGCAGATAAAGCCCTCCTGCAGGGTGATTGCTATGGGCTGCAAAGCTGCAAAGCTGCAAAGCATGGGGTGATCCTGGCTAACCCTGCACCTCCGTTCACTCACAGCAAGGCCATAGAATCATAGAACCATAGAATGGTTTGGGTTGGAAGGGACCTTCCAAGGTCATCTAGTCCAATCATCCTATGGTCAGCAAGGATGTCTCTAACTAGGTCAGGTTGCTCAGAGCCCCATCAAGCCTGGCCTTGAATGTCTCCAGGGATGGGGCCTCCACCACCTCTCTGGGCAACATGTTCCAGTGTTCCACCACCCTCATAGGAGTTCAAAAACATAGACATAGAGGTCAAAGGATTTTTGCGGCAACCAAAGCAAACTTGTGTTTACTTTGAACACTCCATATGTTCACTTTCATTTCCCCTGGGCATGTTGTTCTTTATTGTTAAAGACCGGGCTCGTATTACTTCATTTTCATGGAATTGTTTGAATTTTCTTTTTAAAATTGAACTTTTTGTAATATTTTTTCCCCCCACAAAACTGAAAAAATGTCTTCTCCTCCTTCCACTCCTAGGTCTTGAAATCTTTATTTTGTGGATAAAAAAGAGCTCAATCCTACTGTAAATCATAGAATCATAGAATGTTAGGGGTTGGAAGGGACCTCTGGAAATCATCAAGTCTAACCCCCCCTGCCAGAGCAGGACCATAGAATCTAGGGCAGGTTACACAGGAACGCATCCAGATGGGTCTTGAAAGTCTCCAGAGAAGGAGACTCCACAACCTCTCTGGGGAGCCCATTCCAGTGCTCTGTAACCCTCACAGTAAAGAAGTTTCTCCTCATGTTGAGGTGGAACTTCCTGTGCTCTAGCTTGCATCCATTGCCCCTTGTCCTATTGCAGGGCACAAGTGAAAAGAGGTTGCCCCTTTCTTCTTGACACCCAGCCCTCATATATTTATACACATTAATTAGATCCCCTCTCAGCCTTCTCCAGACTAAAAAGCCCCAGGTCTCTCAACCTTTCCTCATAAGGCAGGTGTTCCAGTCCCTTAATCATCCTTGTA
>VZZY01003112.1:238469-262976 GCA_013400335.1 Eurystomus gularis
TCATTAATACAAGGTCCAGCAGCGCACCTCTTCTCGTTGGTTCCTCCACTATCTGCATTAAGAAGTTATCATTGATGCACTGCAAGAGACTTTTTGACTGAACATGCCTACCTGTGTGGGCTTCCCAACAAATATCAGGGTGATTGAAGTAACCCATGAGTACCAAGAAGTGTGTTCTAGAGGCTACCTCCAGTTGTCTGTAGAAGGCCTCATCAACATCATCTTCTTGGTTTGGTGGTCTATAGTAGACCCCCACAACAGTTTCACCCCCCTTTGCACACCCCTTAATTCTTAAACACAAGCTTTCAACCTGCTCTAACTCCCCTGCTGGATAGAACTCAATACATTTCAGTTGCTCTCACACATAAAGAGCAACACCACCACCTCACCTTGTTGGTCTGTGTTTCCTAAATAGTACACAGCCATCCATGACAACATTCCAGTCATGGGATGTGTCTCACCATGTTTCAGTGATCGGAACTATATCATAGCCATGCAATCTAAGGCAGATCTCCAACCCCTCCTGCTTATTTCCCATACTCCATGCATTGGTATATAAGCATTTCAGAGAGGGAGTTAAGCCACCAGTTTTCACTATTGCGATCTATCTGACCATTCCTGGCCACTTCTGTGGTTACTAAGTTATTAGTGAGCCCTGTGTTATTATTGTCCCTTGTACCACCATTAACCACCTCTAGTAGGACAGTAGTCTGAAGGCTGTCTTGAAGCTCATCTCTGTTGAGCCTGGTTTTATGCCCTTCCCCCTTCAAGCCTAGTTTAAAGCCCTTTCAACAAGCCCTGCCAACTCCTGTGTGAGGATCCTTTCTCCCCTTTGAGACAGATGTACTCCATATATTATTATAGAATTTCAAAACCAATACTCGAACATTTTGCTAAGAAAAAAAAAAGAAATTGAATTTTTCCCTATTCATGTTTTCCTGAAGGAGAAAACAAGTCTCTTTCAGCCACATGGAAAATGTTCTTATTTGGGTCAGACTGCTATTCTGAGTACAGAACTGATAACCATCTGCAATTATCATTCGCAGACAATTGGTGAATGTTCTCTTGCAGCCTAAAAGGGCAGGTCACTCACAGCATATCTTACTCATTAAAAGTAAAGAATAACATGATGATATGTCACTGGTACCTTCAGCCGGATTGGCATGCTGAGCCCTCGCTCTGCACCAGGGCTGTGTAGGTGCTGACTTCTGTCAAAGAAGAGCCCTAGAAGAGGTATAATTAACAGTCACATCTTCATCCCATAAATAATGGGATTCCGGAATGATGGATGAAGAACCTGTAGCTGTAATACATCTTAACATTAAGCATTACAGTGCTCTATCTCTGCTGCTTCTTACTGACTTCATTATAGCACCAGCAAGCTCTCTAAATTCAGCCTAATATTTCTGAAGATTTAGGTAGGCATGGCTTTGCTCTGAAAGCCATGCTTGTGTGAGAAGTCTGGTGGAGGAGATGGGTGGGATGACTCCTGATGTTCCTGACTCTCTTACTGACTTTTTGGGTTGCCTTGATGAAGACATTCGAATTTACCTGCCTGTTCAATAGACCGAGCATTTTCAATATTTGCTGTCACCTGTGTGCACATGAAAACCAAAAAATGTGTCCCCAAAGTGCCCTGTTGCCTGGGCAATGAGTCATATGCTGACGTCATTCCTTAGGCAGATGTCCCACTGCGGTCAAAGGGACACTGCCAATGTGATAGATGGGCAATGCTGAGGAAGGACTGACCAGGATGTGTGCCTTGGGAGCGTACACCAATGCCTTTGCGCTCATAAGTACAGGATTGATGGGGCTTGGTCTGTACCTTGCAGAGTCTGCAAGTGTCTTAAGAGAGGCCCCTTGAAATGTGTCCCAGGTGGCTAAACTCAAGGAGATGGAAAATTCTGTCTTCTTTCCATGTTAGAGGGATGCTGCTGTGAACTTCTCTGGCTACATCATTCCCATTACTTTCCTGAGATTCATAGTTATATGCACCCACATAACTACGTATACAAATATATTAAATACATGCTTACACACACCTCCATGCATACGCACACCTCATGCCTATATAGATATTTATTTTTCCTGCAATTTAGAAATTATTGTCAACCTCTTCATAATGTATTATTATTCCATTAGGATCACTTCAGCTAACAAACACTGAAGGTACAAGTGCCCGGAGGTCTCCTGGTATGATGTACATTAAAATTTAATGCTGTATTGATGTGTGCATTGTGTTCCATATGAGCCAAGCTGTTCCATTAACTATGTGCAAAGGGCTATGAAGTTATAACATTTATCTCTACGGACGCTCCAGATTACTTTTTCCTGTTGCATGCCTCCAAGGCTAAACATCTAGTCCTCAATTTTTGTAGAGCTGTTAAAATTTTTAAACCTTTGTAAATGATGAACAGTTTATCAATGTAACTGCATTTTTGTCAGCCTTGGCTGAGGAGGATAAAGGAATATTGGCAATTTTCCAATGGTCATTTATTTTGTTTTATTCTTTCCATTTAAAGCACGAGTTGGGTAGAAACAGTATTCATTATTAATAGATAAATGTTTTATTAAAGATATAAAGACCACAAAGATTTGTAACTTTAATAATCTAGTTTCTTATTTTAAATTCTGTAACATTATTATTTATTGAACAACTGGGCTGTTTCTTACAGGAACACAGTTAGGTAGAACCACGGCAAAATGGATAACTGCATTATCTGGGGGGAAATATTCCGACTGACTTAAAAGCTTCCTGACAAAATTTTTTTTTTTGTAATTTTAAAAATAAATTTGTCACTGGATGTTTACAACAAGGTCTATAAAGTTTCAAAGGGAAGTATTTTTTTCTTAACTTTACTTCTGCGGTTGCACATGCTGGAGCGTCCTTACAACTCTGCTCACATATTCTGCAAATTATTCTGGTTTCTATGTTAAGCCAATTTTTTTTTTTAGCCTTTGTTGTGCTACAGCAGAGTGATAACTGTATTTTCTCTTCCCTGCAGGGCGATCTGTTGCTCAGGTGACTGAGTGAATTGAAAGGGGAAAAGGAATGTAATTTTTGAACCTTATTTTGCTCTCCCTCCTTGGATTTCACTTCATGGGCACTTTTTCACATGTTCTTGTGCTTATTAGACATCGCAAGGGCTGTGTGAATAACTGATTTCCCAAGAGTTAGGCCTGGCAGGTCGAAAAATTCAAGATATGAAACAAAGTCATTTAGACTGATTTGAATTATTTTTTGTTTAACTTCAGAATAAAAATTTAATGCTTATGTTTGAGCACTCTAAAACAGTGGAAGGATTTTTCAAATAAATGAGTAGAAAGAAGAAAAATAGTTAATAATAATAGCCATGCTCATCTGTAGCTGACAACAAAAAATTTTGCGATAAAAATCTCAACACTTGCACTTTCTATTTCCCGTAGAAATTTTGGAGGTTTTCCAAATATTAAAGCTTCTGTTTTCTAAAAAGAAACTTCCTGGATTTATCTAACTCCTTTTAAGCCTGGACAAAATCAAAACAAAGTGTTATCCTGCAATAGTCAATGTTCTGCTGGTGACCAAACATGATTAAACACCCAAAACTTAAAAGACCTAAACTTTTTTGATTGATTCAGCCTGAGAAACCTGAATATGAAATTCCTAAACCCCACATTAAAACTCTTAAGACAAAATACTTGGCCATTTCAGGCTACTCCTTCCTGCATGTTCACGTCTGACACGGTACTATATCATAAAAACAGGGGGGTTTGTTTGCTTGTTTAATTTTGAGTGTGAAATATTCCTGTCCAGAGGAATAGCCTTCTGATATAGTATTTTTTTATCTGAGATCTATACATATATAGACACTTACACTTCTGAATCTGCATATGGGCTATATTCAAAACTCAAATCATGGAGACTTTATTGGAAAAAAAAAAAAAAAAAGCTTTGTTTGCCACTTTCTGGTAGAGAACTGATTAGATCCATCTGAGCACTTCCCATTAACTCTTTTCCACTGAGTAAACAGCAGTTACTAAAACCAAAATTGTTCCAGGCAGAGGGACATTTTCAATTAGCTTTTCCAATCACATTTACCACATTTAGTGTGAAATTATAATAATATTGTATTTCAATGTTTTCTAAGCAAAAATGTCTGGTTTTACTTTTTGAACATGATGAATTTTAAAAGGCCGCGATTACAAAGAACTATTTAAAATCATTTCCTAACCATTAACCATCTATTTAATCAACTATTTTAGAACATTTCAGCAGACCTGAGTGAAGAAGTCCTTCTCAAGCTTCAACCTGCAGGAAAGCTGATGATTTGGAGTGTTATTGGGGTGATTCAGAGAGGGCCATTTTGTGGTTTTGATACTGTGGAAAGCCTCACGGGATAGTATGTCCCAGATAGCTTTGGGAGTTACTGGTAAGAAACTCCAGATCTTGCAAAAATCATTAGAGATTTCATGTTCCTCCTTTCACTTCACAAGTAAAATCACAAGTAACCACAACTATTCCTGACTCTGAATGAACATTTTTCACATAGTACTTAACCTACCAGGAAATTAGCTGAGATAGTGCACCAGACTTGTTTTGCACATTGCATTTGGCCAAATACTACCCAAAAAATTGTCTTTGGACACCAACTGCTGTTGTGAAGAGACACACTGGTGTGTGCACACAACTGGTGTGGACCAGCATGGACAATCCCACTCAGCAGGGACCTGGGCCGTGCTTTTGTCACATCCTGTACATTAAAGGACAAGCAGTGTCTGTGGCTTGTGGCATCTGCTTCTTGTTTATATTCTGCATTAAATATGAAGCTTGGTATCTTGGACAAATTTCAAAGCTCCCTCTGGACACAAAATTGTAGGTCATCCTCAACATATTTTGCTGACCCATGAGAAATACTGCATTCCTATTAAATCAAGCCTTCAAGGAATATCTTCCCTGGCTTGACAGTGACTAGTTAGCTTGGCTTGCAGCAAATAACTGTGGAGCGACAGGCATCTGACAGTGATTTCTCAATGCCTGGGATGCAGTTTTTTCTTTTTCTTTGACAGGTTGCAGAGCAGCAGTAGGATGTTGGTGTGTACTTCAGGGAGGTAATTTCTGATTTCACTCATAGCTTTTCCTAGGAAAACATTTTGTAATAGCAAGAAATATTTTCTTTCCACAAGGTGTGCAAAGAAGTAGATCTTGGCTGTAAGAAGGAGAAAGAGCTGCCTGCTCTGCACAGTATGAAACAAGAATTGATTAACCACTAATATTAGGAAACTTGATACATTTACAAAATATGAATGAAGAAATGCTTGAGAAATTAATACATTAAGTAGGTGAACATAAAACCTCGGTGGAAAGTGGGGATTCTCCAAGCTTTCTCTGGTGGTCCCGTGACTCCAGACCACATTAAAAGCAAAAGAACCACCAAGGAAACAGGCTGATGGTTTGATGGAAAAGTAGTGCGCTGAGGCCAGTAATGTTATGTTAATTGTGCCTCTTGACTTCTGCTCAGGGGCATCTACACTCTTCCATAATAAATTCTAAGATGGCAGTCTAAGCAAAAGTAATGTTCATTAGGCTCTCTCTACTATTGAACTAAACCAGTCTTGATGGTTCTCTGTCTACCACTATTGCCAACAGTAAATTTTGCCACATGCAGAGGTAACTTTGATCATGCTAATGTTGGTTCAAGTGGGAATGCCTTGGGCCTGGGAGCTGGAGAATCCTTCATCACAGTCAGTGATTTCACTCTGAGGCTCCCAATTGTCTCTTAAAGCATTGGGAAAGCTGGTCAGGGAGACTTTTTGCCTTAAAGGTAAAAAGCACTGAGGTCATCTGCTGGAAGGTGCTGCAGGCTTGTGCAGTGTAACCTGGTATCTAACACGAGTGAGTTATTTCATAACCTAAATAGGTCTTTGCAGGTAGAAGGATTTAACTTTATTTACAATAAAGAAGTCTTTCAAAACCTCAAGAGATGCTCTCAGTAGTCTTAGTAAAGTTTGAGTACTGAAATATCTCAAACAACTACTTCATCCACTAAGCCAGCGGGCAAAGCACGGCAAAAGCCAGAAAGCCAACAGGAAACAAAGGTGAGGTCAGGGAAGACCTGGAGATTATTTCTAGGGAGAGAGAGCTGGGGATGCTGTAAAAGAGCAGCAAGGCTGAAGCAGATGAAATAATCCCTGACTCTGCCAGTTCTGCATGTTGCTAGAGTCCTATCACAGGCAGGATGGAGGGGCTGGGAATCACTGAGCCTCTGCTATTGCAAAAAATTTCCTGGCCAAGTGAGCACCTAGTACAAGAGAAATCCCAGTTTTTCACATTGTCTGCAGGGGAAAGATGGAGAAACAAACAAACAAAGAATGGAGCTAGTAAAGCTGGCTTAGGTGTCACGAAACAGAAGTGATGAAAGAGCCAGGGGTGAAAACAGGATGGTGACAGGCTGATGCTCAGTTCTGTGATTCCTCCCTTCCTCCACTCTGCTGCTGGTGTGAGGGTGGAGTATGCTCCAGTTCACACATGCTGAAAGTGCAGGCACCACTGCCAACCATCACATCTCCTTCGGGAAAGCTGTTCCTCCTCAGAAGCCCCCATGTAAGGATCTTGCACAAGAATGAAGAGCAGGGACCTTGTAAAAGCTACTGTCTCCAGAGCCCTGAGCTGGGGGTCTGAAGTAGGCAGCTCTACCAAAAACATCCCACTATCCTCTCCCACATTAAGATCCCAACCTTACCTAAGAAATTCAACAGCAATGCTGCTGGCTAGCCAGCAAACATGGGGACAGAGTAACCCCCATGCCATGGCTGGCATGAGAATACACCAAAAAGTTTGGACCGCCTGGTATCCAGGTCTGCCAGACATTACCTTCTCCAGTGGCAGCTCTTAGGTAACCTTTATCCCTTGTGTTCATAGTAGTGATAACCCCAGGTATTCAAAACATCTTCAAATCTGCCCCACCGCTAAACTCCATGGGCTGCAGGGGGTCAGCCTGTCATCTCACCATGGGCTTCAGGGGAATCTCCACTCCAATGCACCTCCCCTCCTCCTTCCTCACTGACTTGATGCCCACATAGTTTTTTCTCTCATGTTTCACTCCTCTCCTCCACTCCAGAACAAAAGAACTTATTCAGCAGAGCTTTTTATTGCATAGGTCCAACTTAGAACCAAGGGACCTTCTAGTAGCTTCTTAGAGGAGCCACCCTGTAGCCCCTCCCCTTCTACCAAAACCCCTGCAGACACAAACCTAACACAGTTTTTCTTGCTTATCCCATCAGTAATGACTCTAAGCCATTGCAACGTAACTCCAAGCCATTGCAATGTAACTCCAAGAGCAGATGCACTCCCCATGCGCCATGTACCTCCAGCAAAGAGACATGAACCTGTTAATGGCCAATCTTCGAGAACTCTTCCAAATCTTCTTCCCCTCTCTGGGTCATCAGACCTACCAGCTGTGCTTGCTTTCAAGGCCAGATACCATGGGAGACATGATACCACATGTAGTAGGAGAACTTCAGGGTAACCCATTGAGTTTTCCTGCTGCTAACGTGGTTAGAGGTCTTTGTGCTGTTTCTGCAACTTCATGATACTGATAGCACTAGTCAGAAAGTTCCTCTTGGAGGGCTAAGTATTGACAGATGCTTTGCATCCTGGGTGTACAAAAATAGTTATCCTGGCATGACCTGTAGCTCCAATTCCCTTTTCTGCCAAGATCAATAGGGTATAATTCCAGCTAGCAACATCCAGTGAGGATGGAGCAGGAACTTAGTATTTCAAGCTGAAACCTTAGGAAAAAAATATTGTCCATCCTTAAGGCATCCTCTTGATTGTTATCAGATTCATTTCTATTTCAGTTCAAACAGGACTGCTTACAGCCAAATCTTCACAATAGCTGGATCTATGGACCAACAGGGACTGAGAAAAAGTAGCGCGTATGCTGGAACTGCATAACACACCAGAGACATACTTTGTGGCCATAGTCCAGGGTGGAGACATCAACACTTCATCCACGACAACCCCAACAGCATGATTGGGTTGACTAGTACAGGCCCCAAGGGGAAAAGGCAATAAAACCACCACTGAAAGAGGATGAAGAGGATTTGTCATGCTGAGCAAATGCTATAAAGGTTTTTATTGCCACTTGTTGGGGAAGTGCCTCGCTCTTGACAGATATAGAGTCCTTCTGATCTGAAGATATTTATCCACAGGGATAAATCAAGACTTATTTTACTGAAGGCCTGAGGCCTGATCTCAGAGCACAAAGCAGCTGAGTGGTCCCAGGTTTCCTCTCACGTCAGCTCAAAACCACCTCAGCTCTCAGCAAAGGGGCTCTGCAGGGAAACAGCAGTGCAGCAAGGTGGGTCCTGTGCTTGCAAGACTCCAGGGGCAGGAACACTGTCTTCAGGGCAGAATGGGGCAAAGACTGGAACACTTCAGTTCGTATCACACCAGCTGCTTGCACTTTACTTCCTCTTTATTTACTGCTAATGCAAAGCACCCAGGAGCATCCAGCCTGTCCAAGAGGAACAGCTCTTGCTTTACACCCAGAGCTCAGGAAAAGGAGCCAGGCTGGTCCCACCAAGCCTGGTCAGTCCCACTGAAGCAAACTGGTTCCACACAAACACGTTGTCATCTCTGCTCTTTAGACAGGGCTCATTTAGGAGCAAGATGAGAATTCAAGGGCCAGAGCTGCTATGGAACCTGAGTACTCTTGAGAGTACTGATGCCAAGTTACTCATCGTACATATCTTAACACTGTAGGTAAGACCAGGATCAGGCCCAGAGGAGCTCCATCCTCCTCCTCCCTCCCCTCACCCCATTTTGGGGCCAATACCAAACTTGCTGAAAGGCAACAAGTGGCAAAGGCAGAAGTGCTGAATTGCAGCTTGAAAAATGACAGAGAGTGATTATTGCTGTCCAGGAGAGAAGGATTAATACATCAGCCCAATGCAAGACTCATATTTCGGGCAAAGTATTTTCATACAGGCAAGAATCTACATCAATTTTCTCAGCTACTTGATTCATAGAAAAACAGTGCTGAAGTAACAAGGAAAAAAAAAAAAGGAAAATAAAGGCTCAGAGGATACTTTATCAGTTATTAAATTAATGTGCAGCAAGGCACCAGTGGCAGGAAGAAGCTGATTCTCAGGGCATGTTAATAAAAAACATTGAGCTGAAGCAGAGGATCTGTTGCTTATTTTCCCCTTTCTAAACTGCCCCTCCTCAGACCGTCAGGAAAGGTGAGGGATCCAGTCCAGCACTTTGCCTAATAGGAGGAGGGGAGAAAAGGTCTGTTAAAGCTTGAATGCTGTGCTGCTACTCAGCCAGAGTGAGTGTGATGGATGGGGTGGTTGCTCAGCATCAGGCAGGGTGCAAAAGGGCCTCAGTAACATCTATTAAAGCAATCCATTTTCCCAGGCTCATCTGGCACTCACTCTTTGTCAGCACACTTGTTACCTTTTCCTGATGGTAAATGCTGGGGAACTTCAAGGTATTTGAACAGTCAGAGACGACAAATCCCTACTAAGAAGAAAGTGTAAAACAGCAGGAGAAACATGCCAGCTTCATCCTGAGTGAACATTAAATACATTTCACATTTGTCTAAGGAGACAGTTAATGGGAAAACGGGCTCTTTAATTGAACAGGCTGAGAGTTTCATGCAGCTGCATATAACAAACGCACAGGAGAAAGCCATTTTTCTATGCAGGGATCCT
Organism: Eurystomus gularis; assembly: GCA_013400335.1. NCBI lineage: Eukaryota > Metazoa > Chordata > Aves > Coraciiformes > Coraciidae > Eurystomus > Eurystomus gularis. The sequence goes on from VZZY01003112.1 coordinate 248,166, forward strand.
TGCCTGGGTGAAGCAGGAGGGAGCACTTCTTCCAGAGAATTAACAGCCAGAACAAGTGGCTGGGGAGGACTATCCAATGTGATGCTTTTCCCAGTGCAGCTCTATTTAAAGGAACAGAAAGGGACTTTGGATGAGGCATTCAGCCCAAAATTGGCCTAAGGCAACATAAAAGTAGTGGGTTATTTTTTCTGTGTTTTACAGTCATCCTGAAGCCCGGGGCACACCAACCAGTATATCCAACTTGTCTAGATCATCAGAGTCCTCTGCAGAGTGGGTTTTTTCTTGCCAAGTGACTCGCTGACAACATTACCAGGAAGCTGATATATCTCTGCAACATGCACTTGTGTTAGTGTTGCACCTTCTGCCAGTCCCAACACGCTTGACAAGAAGCAGTTCATTTGATTTCAAGACCCCTCTAATGGAGAGCTTAATATTCCCAGCCCTTCCACATCTGCAGCTGGCCCCTCAGCTGAACCAGTCCCTCCTGAAGCAGTACTTCTTAGCAGCCTCTGAAGTGCAAGGTATTGACAACTGTTGCAATAAGGGCCATGTAGCCCAGAAAACACTAAAAAAATGTGTTCAGGTTTTATAAAATGTGTTTTCCCTGACACATGGTGCATGCTGCACATGTCCATTAGCATTTACATCAATCGTCCCATCACCACCTGAATCTTCTCTCCCTGTGCACAATCCTTCAAACTTGGTCTCCTGCAGCACAACCACTTCACAATCTAAAGAGCATCTAAGATCCTGGGATTAGCCTGAATTTATTTTCTTTTACGTACCAGAAATGTTGTTCAGACACAGAGTTCAGATGTGGAAATCAATTACCTCTCCAGGATGTACAGCAGAAGATGGTCAGGTCAGCAATACAGCCAGAGCTTTCATTGTTGTTATGCTAATTATTAACATGATAGTTAAAATAAGAAAGCCCATTACTGGAGTATCAAGGAAAGGGGCAGAGGTAGGAATGTAGTAAGAGAGAGATTGACAGGAGTCTCCTCTGTTGTCAAGTCCTCTTCCTTCTGATTCCCATCACACCAGCTTATTAAACTCTGTCTTAAGAGCAATGGCTTTTCCTTTGCTCCCAGGGGGAGGCTGTTAAAGAGATTCCCTTATCATGCACCAAGGAATCTCCTCATTTGCAACTAGAATTTATACTTAACCAGTTTGTTCTTGTTCTGTAGCTTAAGTCACCTCTCCTCCATTGGCTTTTATCTCCCTCATGAACAGCAGCCTCCTCTCTTCTCCACAGGCATTTATGGCTAAACAGGCTACACAAGAATCTTCTTCCTCAGTGGCCTCTTTTTCCCCTGTATCCTCACTGCTCTTCTCCATGCCTGTAAACCTAAAACCCCCTTGCCTGCACAGAAATCCAGCAGTGACACGCACTTTGCCAGACTAGGAGGACAGCAGCTGCCAGGGACAGCCAGATGGTTGGGGAGGCTCAAGCCTTGAGCATGGGTGGCTGGAAGGAGCTGGCATCAGCAGGGTTCAAGCAGCTACTCCAGGTCACTTGTTTTAAAGGTGGGATTTGATTGAGCATATATGGAGACAAACCAAATGGTACTAGCTCATTGCAGCTGCCTCTGGACAGTTACCAGGAGGCAGCATCATGCCTGGATGTCAAAATGACATTGTGGTCATGCTAATGGGCTTTAGGAGCCTTCTCCTCAGCAAGTACTGCCTCAGGTCCTCCATCGCATGCCATGCCATGCCATGCTATGCCATGCCATGTTTTCAGGGGCAGTATCTCCTAATAGTGGTAACAGAGATCTTTTTTCTGTCTCTTTTTTTTTTCCCCCCCCATCTTCATCAACAATTTGGTTTACTTGGAAGCTGGGGACATCCTCAGATGCCCCAATCCAGCAGCAGAAAGGCAGCTAACAGGCTTTCTATCATGTCAAGAGTCTGGATTGGCAATTCCCAGAGCAGCATCACAAACAGAAACCTTCACTGGTGCCAGAAAATGATCTATTTCTCTATGTGTTTGTTAAGTGCATTTATTTAGCAAAAGAGCAGACATATGCAGCAGATCTGAGGTTTGAAAGGCCACAGGGAGCCCTTTCTGGCTTGCCTCACCCTGTTAACTGTGCTATCCCAGTAACTGCTGAACATGCACAGATGCCATAACTCTCCCAGTTTGAATTAGTGCTGCCCCACTGCCAGGCTGTCAACAGGACCAGGAGATCTCATGGGAAAACTCTGACTTGGTAGACTGGGTATATAGACGTACTCAAAGGATCTCTGCTTCTTCACAGCCTGGATAGAGTTACACCACATTAAACACCTTTCAAGGTCCTTGATATTCTTTTCTTATCCCAGTGCTGAACTGGAAAGCCAGTTCTGGTCATAGAAGATGAATGGCCAAGGACCAGTCCTCCCAGGAGGAGGAGGAAGCCACTTGCCCAGGATGAGGAGAAGCTGTTGTTACAGAAGTGAAAAGATAAGTCAACTGCAATGAGAAAAGAGAAGCTGACACTTTAATCCCTGCTGTGATCACAATCTACTGGGCTGACTCAGTGCTCTGCAGATTTTCCTAGTGGGGAGTGATGAGGTTTCTAGCAGCTCATGAAACTCCAGCCAGAGACAGCCTGCGGAAAGGCTGTATCTGCCAGGAACATGTGCCACAACTCAGCTGGCCATGTCTCTGCTGCAAGACAGTTAGTTCCTCAAGCAGATGTGCTCTGTTCATGACCTGACTCGAGGACTGTTTGTCTCTGATTTCCACCGACGACAAATTATAGGACACTAGGCATAAGAGATAAAGAAGTATGTGCTGCTTCATCTGTAACATAAGACTGGGCATACTGTTCCCACTAATAGAGGAAGAACAGTTACCCTTAGAGAGCATTAACATGTTGAATGTGCAATGCAATATGGATTTGTGCGGCAAATCACCTTATGAAACTCTAATGAAGTGAGACTTGGTTTGCAAGCTATTTGCAATGCTAATTCTTGGCATGTATCTGGTGATACTGCATGGCAGGGAAGTCTGTGGGTACAATGTTAGCCAAAGAAAGAAGAGTTAGTAGATATGATATAAGGTACACAGCAAATGAGTAATTCAAAAGTGCACGTGCTGTAAATGGTTCAGGAATTTAAGAAATGATTTTCATCTTTTCTTAAAGAGGAAATAAAAATTTTACAATTACTAGGAAAAGCCAGCCCTTTCCATCCCACTATCTACTTTCCTCTTGTCCTACCATGCACAGAACTGGAGTTGTCCAGAAGGTGTCAGTTATTTGTTTTATGCCTTCCGTTATCCCTTTCCTATGTTAGCTGGAAATTGTATTTGAATAGCATTTTCTTCAGCACTGTTATCACCAATGCACTGTAAAGCAATTTGGCATGCCTTGCTTCCAGAGGCGTGCTGAGAAACAATTTATGACTCCACACTAGTGACTGGTATCGTGGCTCCGTTCATGCTTTACTAAACTAATGTCCATAGCTAAAAAAGAAAAGAACCAGTGTCCACAGACATCCCCAGCTGGTCGCAATCACAGATCTGGGAGATTCATGAACCAGTGCACGCTCCCAATTTGCCAAGCAGATGAATTTGAATGAGCGTGCAGAAGTTCACCCCATAAACTGGGTAATGGGAGCCAGTTATTGTGCTTCATGCAGTAAATGCCCCCAATTTGCTGCCACATGAAAAGAGCTCAAACCATTCATTGCATCTGTGCTGAAGAATAGAGTTGTGTGAACTCCAGTCACTGGTGACGCAGAAGTTTTTGTCCATATGCGGCTGCTTTGCAGCTTCGTACCAGTGACTCTAATAGCCAGTTTTGCTGGTCTTTTCAAATCACTACAATTTGTGTGTGCTATTTAATGAGAGTGTCAGTAAGCCCTCCTCTGGTGCTGACCTCCACTTTCCATCTGCCCATGTTCCCCAGTTATGGCCCATGCTGAGATACAAAGATGCTGAGGCAAATACAGATAATGGTGCTCAAAATTTTAGGTCCCATTTCTTTTCAGAAGGGTCATTTTTTCCTCATGTGGTATGTGAAATTAGAAAATTACTCTCTCCAAGTATCCTTCTTCAAGGCATAAAGGAATGGCCTGGGCAGTTTCTGAAGGTAGGTGATAACCTTCTGATCCTTCCTCTCATTTTAACAGCATAAAATATTTGTAGCTCCTGTCCCAAACCCATGTTGAGAGTCGAGAGCTGTAATTTTCAAGAACATGGACTCTTTAGAGCTGTTCAATACAGGAGCACATCAGAATCTCCCTAGAAAGGAGGAAGGAATCAAAAACAGTGACATTTTTCCTTTATATTTTCTTCCAGCTTGCAGTGTTGCACAGCTGAGAACCATGGGTTGCACTGGCCTGGCCTCACATCTCGGGCTTGGTAACATAGTTTAGATGTGCTACATGTAGAAATGTGACCGGATACTACTTTCTAATTCGAAAAAAAAATGGTTCATGAGATTGCTTTTGAAAATGGTCTTCAGTGTTGAAGAATTTCAGCTCCCTTTGATTCATGAAGCAACTCTGGCTCACTGATGTCTACCCATTAGAAACTGGCTGGATTCCGGCAGTTGTGGTACAGGAAAAACAGAAAGCAAGACACAGAAGAGAGAAATAAATCCAGATAGATCCACCTTAGTCCTGCTTTTAGCTCTGTTTGCTCCTATCCATAATATGTTTCACCAGGCAGGCTTGACAATAGGACACTGAGCCAAAGTCATGTTTCACAGTGCATCCCTGCTAATAAAAGATGTAAGGAAAGAGGTACATATTGGTGAAAGGAAAGCAAAAACAGAAAGAAGAAGGGAGGGTAGGAGAGCTTGGCTTGGTGTACAAAGTTAAAATGGGTGAAGAAAAAGTTTTCTCTCTCTGAACAACAAACAGTAGAGTTTTAGACCAGTAATTTTCTCCTGAAAAAGTCTCTCCCCATCTTTCCTGTAGACCCCCTTTAAGCACTGAAAGGCCACAAGAAGGTCTTCCTGAAGCCTTCTCTTCTCCAGGCTGAACAACCCCACTTCTCTCAGCCTGGCCTCACAGCAGAGGGGTTCCAGACCTTGGATCATTGTTGTGGCCTCCTCTGGCCCTGCTCCAACAGATTAATGTCCTTCCTATGTTGGGGTCCCCAGAGCTGGATGCAGTGCTTCAAATATTTCCTCTGCCTGCTTTTATTTTCCTACTAACGTACATCTTGTAAAGCCAGAAATTATATCACAGAATATTTCAGTATGGCCAAATCTGCATTCTTTGTTAGAAAAATTTTTCTAATCAAGAAGGAGAAGCTCTTCAGTTGAGATATGTCCTGGTCTCTTGCAACTTTTCCTGGAAAAACAGCTCCCTTGCTCCTGCTGCTGAATGCACTTGCTCTGTCAGAAATGACTGAAACATATGCTGCAAAACTCCCCCTCTCAAGCTCCTTAGATGTCCTTACCTATAGATAGTGCTGCAGCTCTGCCTATAGGTGATGTTTCAGGTGAAATCCTGGTTCTCTGCACTCAGTGATAGAAAGGCTGGTTAGTACAACCTGGCTTTCACTATTTCTCCCATCACAAAGGCACACAAGAATCACAACTTTCCCTTTAAAATAAATAAATAAATAAACAAACGAAAATAGGTTTCTAGGGCAGATGATAGGCTATAAAGAACTTTTTTCAGCCTGACAAGCATGGTGTCATCAAGGCTATGTATATTTTACCACAGCCTGTCAGGAATTTTCCCAAGGTCTGCTCAGCATCCTCTCTGCACAAAAGAACAAGAGCAGCCCACTACAACTCGCCCTAAAGAAATGAGAGCAGTGATAAGAAACATGGGAAATATCTGAGAAGCCTGGGAAAAATGTAATGACAGGCTGGTGATTTTGAAACTGGTCTTTTCCTTTTGGAAGCCCTTCTTATTATAGCTGTGCTGTGGCATGCATGTTAATAGTCCATTAATCCTTTAGAAAGGACTCATCATGTGCCATTAGACTTTTGGCTGAGTTTTCCAAAGAGCTCTGCACATTAGCTGCACATGAGTTAGCTTTCAGCTGGGTATTGACCATTATAATGTAGCCTCAAGATCTCAGTATTTTAAGCCTATACTACCAAAAAAGGAACAATACTGAATGCACCTACACTTATCTCCCTTCTATGCTCTAGCCACATCACACCATTCTGACAGCGCTAATTAGTCAGAAGCTCAGTTTAAGTAGTGTATTAGAAAGTTACATGCAGAAATTTCTGTCCTGGGCTCCAGTGATTATCCAGTGATTATATGCTGGTTTTGGCTGGAGTAGAGTTAATTTTCTTCACGGTAGCTGGTATTGGGCTATGCCTTGGGTTTGTGCTGGAAACTGTGTTGATAATATGGGGATGTTTTTGTCACTGCTGAGCAGTGCTTATACAGAGTCAAGGTCTTTTCTGGTCCTCACCCCACCAGTGAGCAAGTTGAGTGTGTACAAGAAGTTGGGAGTGGACAGAGCTGGGACAGCTGACCCCAACTGACCGGAGGGATATTCCAGACCATATGATGTCACGCTCAGCATATAAGACCAGAGAAAGAAGATGGAAGGGAGGGGTGTTCAGAGTGATGACATTTGTCTTCCCAAGTCACCATTATGTGTGACGGAGCTCGGTTGTCCTTGAGGTGGCTGAACACCTGCCTGTTGATGGGAAGTGGTGAATGCATTTCTTACTTTCCTTTGCCTGCGTGCACAGCTTTTGCTTTACCTGTTGAACTGTCTCTATCTCAACCCATGAGTTTTCTTACTTTTCCAGCTCTCTCCCCCATCCCTCTGGGGGAAATGAGCAAGCAGCTGGGTGGGGCTTAGTTGCCTGCTGGAGTTAAACCGTGACAACTTAGCAAATGTGTTTTGTGATACTCAATGTCTTGCCTTTTGTCTAATATCCATGGTCGTTACAAATTGATACAACTTTCCCACATGCTTTCAGCCTACAGTAAGAAAACTCTCAAAGGAAAATGTGTTCCCTTTCACAGAATCACAGAATCACAGAATGATAGCGGTTGGAAGGGACCTCTGGAGATCATCTTGACCAAAAGGTGTTTCTGTGAAAGTGCTAATAGTACATTGGATACTGCATGGCGTTATCTTAAGGCATGACCAAATGAATAATGAATGGCAGCAACTGCCACCCTCAGGCCCTAAAATACATTCAACTTCCTATGTACAGGGTCTTTGCCCTCCACACGACCATAGAAATGGCAGCAGAGCTAGGCATTGCCAGGGGAAACCATCCTAGGGAGACACATACAAACAGGTCCAGGCAGCTACAGAGAGATCAATTTAGCAGTCTGTGCTGAGATGGTTGGAAGGAGACATCTAGTTTCTGGAAGGAAACACCAATACTGTCTACTACTGAAATCCAACTTTAAAAAAGCTCTTCTTTTAAAAAAATCATGAAATAAATGTGTATACCAAGCACTTTCAGTTGCAGAGAAAAGAAGAAATTGTGATTATATATATAAAAAAGGCAGAAAGCAGTAAAAACCATGCAAAATGCATTATGGCATGAAGTTGCCAAGTGGCTGTAGTCATTTTCATGCTTTTTAAACACTCAGACTCATCACTTCAGGACACATGGGCTAGCTGGACAACAACTGGCAGAACAGGTTACAGGAGCAGCAAGGCCTGAAGACAGAATTTCCCTGCCAGGTTGAGGAGACAGCACAGCCACACCACCCTTCTTTGCTACTGTAACTGCTGGCTGGTGACACCACTCAACCAAGCGCACATCCAGCCCAGGTGAAGATGCTACGAGCTTGTGCTTGGTACCCTGAACACACAGGTTGTGTTCTGCAGATCTGCAATGCCACAGATCCTGTCCCACATGCATGGAAGGTGATACACTGAGTAGCTGGACCTCCAAGCCACCTACTAGTTGTCAAACACACCACTCCCACTGCATGTCTTCTGGAAAGGAGCTGCAAGTGCAGCCCTGGCATCCACAGTTATACTTTCTCCTTAAGCCACTCTCAGGACCAATTCTGCACCAGGCTGTGCAGAGCAGTGGTGGCAGCAACTTGTAATCCCACTTGGTGGTGATCCATGCCGCAGACACTCAAAGTGTAAAGTTTTTCCTGCAGTTTGTATACTAATAGCTAATAGCTCTGTGGCATTAGCAATGGAGCTCCTTTCAAGGTGGAAATCTTATAACGTAAAGGGTGTGACCACAGCAATTTGACTGCCAATTCCATGGAAAGCTTTAAGCAGCAATTCCTTTACAGTGAAGTTACATACAGGTCTGGAAAGCACCTGAACATTGGCCTATAGCAAGAGGGATGAACTGGGAAGCAAATTGCCATCCAACTTACTGCCCAATCTTATATTAAATGTATTTCTGGCTACATATGAGGACTGCAGGCTAAGAAATTTAAATGTTATACCTCCTTGCAATGTTTCAGCCAGTCCTAGCCACAGAGCTCTAGCATTACAGGAAAAAAGTCATGAGAGCTTTAGTTATAGCAAGGTCACATTAGTATAATAAGAAATTCTTTTTTTACATTAACAACTTACAGTAATCATACCTGGCATTCTTTTAAATAAAACTCATATAGCGGCTTTATATATCAATAAATAATAATAAGCATCTTCAAGCATTAACGGACACATCCCACTTTACTGAAAAGTGATATTAGCTGCCTAGTGCTATCCTAATAATATCTAGTTTAATAGCAGAAAAATCTGTATTAAAAGCAGCCAGTCATACTTGGCCCATGGTGATGGTCTTACTCCTTGTTTTAGAATAAGAGTTTCTTCCAAGTTTTCCACCTTCCTCAGTTTTTGTCTCTCTTTTCTCCATTGGACTTTCATAGAAGTCAGCTTCAGTCCAGGAAGAGAGTCCCACTAGGACTTCTTACAGTCAATGAAGAGAAACTGGTAATTTAGTGCAGCAATTGTAACCGGGTCCTCTGACCCATCCTCCAAAGCAACCTGTGCCTGTCAAGTGCCCAAGCTGAGCATCAGCTGCTGGGACTGCATCTCCCAAGTGTTGGGCTGAAGAACTGAGTGGTCATGGCTGTGGAGAAATTATCTTTGCTTGCAAAAGAGTCACAGCCTGGAGTGGTGATGCAGAAAGACAGGAGCTGTGATCCAGCAACGAGGGACACCAGGAGGAAGCTCTGAAGACCTGAATTCATTTTCCTGAAGGTGTCACACTCATGCCAGTAACTGCTGGCAATCTGTTCTCATCTCATGTTTCAGAAGATGCATGTGAGAACAAGAGCTATAGTGTGTAGTCCTCAAGGCCAAACATGTCTAAGTCTGTTGGGTACAAGAGTGACAAGGTGAAGCACTAGTTTTAAAGCAGCTACACTTCCACCCATCACATTTAAGGACCACATGGCTGCCCAGTATCCATGGCTCATGCACTTGTTGGCTCTTCTGCCAACAGTGTCAGGTGTGACATTGCTTTTGACATCCCCAGACCTCAGAAAATATCCCTATCCCCCACTGGCAGACAACAGAGAGTGGATTTCAGGCACTGCTGGCCCAGGAGCAGAGTTTCATACTCCATTACCAATGTCCTCTGCTCTGTGCTTACAAGTGCTATGGTAGGAATATGTTACCAAATTGAGGACAGCTATCCAAAAATAACATCTAGAACCTGTCCATAAAACAAGATGAGAAGACATGGGGCTTTCTAACAAACAAGGAGACATCTCAGCAATGGATGTGTTCTACCTTAGCAAAGCAAACAAAATAAATCATTTCTGCTGAATAAATTTTTGGGTCTCTTTTTTAGCACCTTAAAATAAGCATCAATGTTGTTAATTTTTTTTTCTTTGCTTTTGGGGTAGTTTTTTTGAAAGGCTGTAATCAGCCTTATTTAAATTGGTTTGGTCTTCTTTTACCTCATGGCAACACCTCAGAACTTGTTCTGTAATGTGGAAGGTGATTTTATGAGAGATGTACAGACAAACACCTTGGATTCTTTCAGTTTTCATTAATTTGATTCCTCCCAGGCAAGAAAAGGCTGTAATAATGTGATAAAATGAGGGAAGTGGTGACATTTAATATCATAAAAGAGAATAGAGGGGGGCTTTGTGTTTTTTAAGTGTCACCAGCATATTTTTCAGAGACAGTCCGGCCCTGGGAATCAGAGCACCAAAATAATTTAATCCATGCATGATAAAAGGAATCGCTAGAAATAATTCACTCCTTGTCTTATTGCATATAGACTAATTTAGGAGCTCATTATTTATTTGGCAGGTATTTAGCATAACAAATCAATTTGGAGCAACACCTCAGATGAGGTAATTTATACTGAAAGTAAAAAGAAGATGAAAAAAGGAAGATTAAACTTTATTTTATGAAAAGACTGAGTCTCAGTGTGCTATCCACTTCAGCAGCAAAAAAGACAGAGGGGAACTGTGACATTGCCTGGGGTGGCAATGTGCCTTCCTGGCTCTACCTGCTCTTCAGCCCTTTACCAAAGCAGGGGCAAGAATCTCTTATGTGCTCCAGGATACTGGGGAGCCAAGGCATTACGTGAGCTGAGCTATACATCTCCATAGGAAGACATGACTCTCTTATTTGGACACTCTCTTTTCACCTTCTGCCACAAGCACCCAAAACAAAACCATCTGAACAAATCTGCCAAGGAACGAGCAAAGATACCAGCCATGGGAAGATAAGCATGCCCTCATCTTGCATTATTTTGAATGTCCTTTCCTATTTCTGCTTGTAGGAATTACATGAACAAAAATGCTCTTCCAGAAGCATAAGGTTTGTTTAAGAAAATTTTAATGGAGACTAAAAAATCTCTGCAGTAGGCAAAATTCAGATGTCTTCAAATTTGGCTCAGTGATGCAGGAGAGGAGTGATTGATTTCTCAAGCACAGATCCCTGCTAGATTTTTGTTTAAGCTTGTGTAGAGCCATAGCAAAGGGAAGCAAGAGGATGGTTCGATGACTTCCCTGAAGGTAGCAGCAAATACGTTTGAGTTTCGTTGGCCTCTGCAGCTGCTGTCAGCCCAAAAAAGGAGTGCAAATCTATGGTGTACTAACTAGAAGAAGCCTGAGAAAACCAGAGGAGAAAGGGGAGAGGAGGAAGGAGTCCAGGGAAAGCAGGGGAAACTCAGGAAGATGCTCAAGTATCATAGAATCATAGAATGGTTTGGGTTGGAAGGGACCTCAAAGATCATTTAGTTCCAACCCCCCTGCCATAGCAGGGACACCTCCCACTACAGAAGATTGCTCAAGGTCCCATTCAACCTGGCCTTGAACACATCTAGGGATGGAGCATCCACAACACCCCTAGGCAACCTGTGCCAATGCCTTCCCAACCACAGAGTGTAGAATTTCCTTCTGATTTCCAATCTAAATCTACCCTGCAAGCAGGGAGGAGGTGGGATGTGTCCTTGGTGTCCTGACAGCTTTGTGTTTGTGCATCTGCTTCTGTGTTTTTCATTGTGAACAGTGCTGAGCAGCTACAAGCGGGCAATACTGGAGCACATGGAAACATGTATTCCCCATCTGTCCTTGCTGCACAAGTCTGGCTGAGTGCACAGAGAAGGGCTCAGATCCTTGGCCAAAGCACCACATCAGAGAGGACCAATTCCACAACCCATCCTGCTGTGATGTTACAGGCAGCAGTGAGCAAAGGGGGTTTTTGCCCACTTACAGCCAATTCAATGGAAGTCAGGTTTTCAAAAGGATCGATGCCACTTGGATTTGCATTACATTGGCAAAATGAGAGAAAATGTTTGAAACTAAAATTTTCCAGGCCAATGCTTTTTTTTTTCTTTTGGGTTGGTATTTTCAAGTTTAAAAGAGGAACACTCCAAAAGAAGACAAAATTTCTTATTAAAGGGACAGAGAACACTTGGGAGTGACAAAAAATTGCTTTTCAGGAGCCAGTGGCAGCTGTTTAGTTTTTAATCACTGAAAGAAAGAGGATCATTTTCTGGTTTTCTTTCATCTGAATCTTTTTTTCTCTAATGTTTTAGTTCAGAAGAACGAAAAAAAAACCCCAACAACATTGGTCCAGCTTTAGGCACGCCTGTGAATATGCATCCAAAAGCAAGGTGCCCTTTGCCCAGGGACACTTACAGAATAATGTTCTTAGGGAGCAAAGAGCACACAACATGCCCTACATTGCACCACCCCCTGCCCAGACAACATGCTCTTGCATCAACAGGTTACAAGTTAAAAACAACGTGGAAATGCTCAGCCATGAAAACCCTCACCATTGACTTTCCCGTGCTGTTATAACCTCATGGCATCAATGGAGAGCTATGTCTATCACCACCTGTTTCTGTGTCCCGTTCCATTATTTAAAAAATGCAGCTTTCTGCAACCACCTGACAGAACATCGAAATCTGAGGCCAAAGCAGCCAGATGTGATCAAAGCAAGCAGAAAAGGAGTTATTTTTATGGAAATATATTATTTAATTCTGATGAGTCTAGCAGAAAGGAGTAAGTGGAAGACTACCTTGGTCATTGATCTAATTAGGTGGTAAGCCCTAAAATTAATTACTATAATCAGAATGTTTTATGTTAGTTTTCCCACAAAGGTTAACTTTCAAAGGATAAGGAGCACCAAGTAACGTTGGTGATATCTGGCACTCACCCATTCCAGGAGGACTGGTGGGTTACCCTAATTCGTAGAGCATCCTTTGCTCCCTCCGTAAAATCCAGCAGCACCTTCTGTTTTGGTGAAACATCCCAAGATATCACAGACATTTTATTTCCACAAGTGTTGTTTGTTTGTTTTTTTTTGTAGAGTCTCAGAATGATGCATTGCAGGATATCCAAACCATGCCAGGGAGACACACACACTGTCATCCAAGGCAATGCTGATTATGTTCTCCCTCTGTAAAGGACAGCTAAAACTATTTCCTAATTGGGACCAGACCTCAGTGTGAACCACTCTGAATTCGGATTAGCTTGGTTCCTGCACCAGAAATAGCTTTTTGCTGTTTCTATGCCTTTTCAAATAAAATTGCTCTCCCTGTAATCAACCCTTTCATTTACCACGAACCCCATACACACTTAAATTGACTCTGCCTCGATTTCCAGCACATTTTAGTGCAGAAATTTGCTTAGATCCAGATTTCACTGAGTTTCTTACTGGAATACAGCACCATCTTCCCCAAAAGCAAGACCTCTCCCCTCTGCCAGCAGCCCATGAGAATAAGCCCATGGGCAGGCACAGTGATCATCCTTTGTCAGCAGGGACATTGTAGGATGTCTTGTAGGATGGCACAGGGCTTTGTATGTGTGTGCACTCAAAATGTTTGCAATCTTGCCTTCTTTATTTGCATCCGGTCGTTAATTAACAGCCATAAAAGCTCTGCAAACATTTAAACAGACTTTAAATAGCCATGAAAATGCAATTGCCATGGAAAGCATGCCCCCTTAATTAATGTGATTAAAGTATCCATTTCAGAACCTACACAGAGGCACACCACCCCTCCCTCTGGGCCCAGAGCCCCCCCAGTATCCCAGTACAAGCACACTTCAGCAGTCCTCATGCCACAGTTTTTGAGGATGGCTCAGTGATGGCAGAAAGCCCAGGCTGCCGGCTTGGGGATTACCACGGCAGTGGCTTTCTGCTCAGCTGGAGAAAAATGTATAGAATCATTCTGGTTACAAGACACCTTTCAGATCATCAAGTCCAACCGTTAACCCTTCACTGCCAGGCCTTCACTAAACCATGTCCCTCAACACCACATCTACTCAGCTTTTCAGTCCCTCCAGAGATGGGGACCCCACCACTGCCCTGGGCAGCCCAGGCCAGGCCTTGACAACCATTTCATGAAGAAATTTTTCCTAATATCCAATGTAAACCTCCCCTGGAACAACTTGGGGCTGTTTCCTCGAGTCCTTGGGTGAAGAGACTGACCCTCACCTGGCTCCGACCTCCTTTCAGGGAGGCTGTAGAGAACAAGAAAGTCTCCCCTGAGCTTCCTTTCCTCCAGGTTCAACAACCCCGGTTCCCTTGGCCACTGCTTAGAAGACTTGTGCTCTAGACCCTTCCCCGGCTTCATTGCCGGGGCATGCTCCAGCCCCTCAATGTCCTTCTGGGAGTAAGGGTCCCAAAAGTGACCCCAGGATTCAAGGTGCAGCCTCATCAGTGCTGAGTCCAGGGGGATGATCCCTGCCCCAGTCCTGCTGGCCACACTAGTGCTGACACAAGCCAGGATACCCAGGATGCTGTTGGCCTTCTTGTCCACCTGGGCACACTCTGGCTCATCTTCAGTCAGCTGTTAACCTGTGCCCCCAGGTCTTTTTCCACCAAGCAGCTTTCCAGTCACTCTTCCCCATGCTTGTAGCATTGCAGGGGGTTGTTGTAACCTGAGTGCAGGACCCAGCACTTGGCCCTGCTGAACTTCATCCCGCTGGCCTCAGCCCACCAATCCAGCGCATCCAGATCCCTCTGTAGGTACTCCCTACCTTCNCATCCAGATCCCTCTGTAGGTACTCCCTACCTTCAAGCAGATTAACACACTCGCCTAACTTGGTGTCATCTGCAAACTTACTGAGGGTGCCCTTGATACCCTCATCCTGATCATTTATAAAGATTTTAAAGAAAACTGGCCTCAATACTGAGCCCTGGGGACACCACTTGTGACTAGCTGCAAACTGGATTGAACTCCATTCACAATCACTCTCTGGGCCTGGACATCCAGCCAATTTTTTATTCAGCAAAGCATATGGCCATCCAAGCCATAAGTAGCCAGTTTCTCCAGTAGAATGCTGTGGGAAACAGTGTCAAAGCAGGCAGAGCTAAAAGTCAGGGATGCATCTCCTTCTCCCACTCCCGCTGGCTACCACAGTCCCAATTTCCCACTCCTTGCCCCCATGTTACCTCCTCCTTAATGACTGTTGAGTTTTAGGTTCAAT